>JAVQJG010095144.1:0-10914 GCA_036024015.1 Craterocephalus amniculus | reverse complement strand
ATTTCAGTTGATTTGTAATGAATACACAATGTATGACATTTCATGTTTTTTAATTGCATTACAGGAAATAAAGAACTTTATCACAATATTCTAATTTTCTGAGACAGACCTGTATGTCCCCCTATACTTTGCTTTGGTTTATTGGATATCTGTTTCTTATACTTTTGAACAGTCTCCAATGAGTCCCATTCTATCAAATAAATCACGTAAGATTTTATTTCATTAACAAACTTTATAAACACTAAATGAAAAAACAATGTCATACCTTCAATGACCCCCCTGTCATACCTTCAATGACCTGCAATCCAGATCTTGGTTCAGATGTTGCTGTACTACAGCCAGAGGCATTCTGGAAATAACATAAATACCTTTCCAAACAGAAGCTAGTTCTCATAAAGCTAGGACGGAAAGATTTACAACTTCTGGTGAGAGGATAGAGTCAGACAGTCAGAGAGAATACGGAGGAAATCACCTGTAATATCACACCAGAAAGGAATGTTTTCACATGGGAAGGTGGAGGTGTGTGCGGCTGTGTGAGTTTTAACCTGCTGTAAAACCCCAATGAATGAGTTCTCACATTCTTATTGAAACAGTATAGATGTGGGAGCAGCATGAGAGCATCTGAGGTATTGTTACTGCACAAATGTGCAAAACTGCTCAATTAGGGGTGAGAAAAGTACTCCATATAGCTGCCTTACAAGGTCAACTCCATACTAAGGCTTTATTTTATTTTAAGTTTTGTTTTTTAAAAGAAAACTTGAACATCACTTCAGTTTACTAAACTTGCTGGTTAAAAATGCTTATCACTGTGTAAATTATGGATATACTTGTGAGTCATGTATGAATATATATCATGTGTATGTAAGTAGCTGGTTTTCTCTATTAAAATAATTAACTTTGTTTATTAGTTTTGCTTGCATATTAGAGACACTGCACTAATTAAACATGAAATTACATTTGTAAACTAGATGTTAAATACAACATTAGTTAGATGTAAATGGATTTTATTAGTTCATATGGTCAAAACTACTTATTTTTTTCATCCCCCTATGATGTACTGATGCTCAAAGCCCTGTGATATTGTGTTGAATTATAATGTATAAATCCCAAAAAGATACATAACAACAACATATTTTTGCAGCAAAATGAATCAATAATATTTATCTGTCATCACTGAATAGGACACCTTAAAACAACAACTTTGCAGTTAGGCCAGGAATGTGCCATTCCTTCATTGCAGTGTAAACATAGCCTCAGTGACACATTTCCAGTTTATGCTTTCCAGCTCAACACCAAGGTATCTGTAGCCCTTTAGTGCAAAAATCAGTGATATTGTAAGTGTAAAACCCCAAATGTTGCCTTAGATTAACTGCAACAAAGATGAGCAAATACTGCTTAGTTAAATATACAAACATTGCCGCTAACAGCTACACATTAAAGGCTGCCGTGCTTCTTTAACAAGATTACAGTAGCATTAAGCACAAGTGGAGCATGCTGTCTTTTATCTCATCTTTCATCTTCTTGTAACCTGCTTTTTCAGTCTGATGCTCCTGTTATTCTTAGGCAGATGTAATCTGGCTGATGGGCATAAACTGACAAAAAGCCTTCTAACTTCGCCTTTAGCTTCTTGTACACTATATTATTTAGAAGTGTTTAGATAGGAATTTAAAATTTGTGTGAGGGCTAAAGTAGAGATGTTAAAGCAGATAAGTTGGGATGATGCACTATAAACCAGTTTTAAAATCCCTTCCACTCCCACATTCCTTGGTCCAATCTGTCAGACCCCAAACCCCAAACTCATCCAAATCCAATGGACTGGATCCCTACGTGTGAAGGTTATGTTTGGATTGGACAGAAACCTGCTAAAGTCAGCCAACCAATACGCATGAACAAAGTGCTTCTGTCTGCACCACTAGTACTTAAATACTGTGGAGTTTCCCACATGTCAATCAAAAAGAGAAGCAAAGAGACATTGGTGAAAAACACAAAAAATAAACTAAAACAAGCATTCCTCATTCTCAGCATTTCCATGAGAAACTGAAAAAAACATTGTCCTTTTCTGTGATACATTTCCTAATATAAGGCATATACATAACTGAAAATGACCAATTACAGGGAAGCACAGAATAAGGGTTAAAGAGGGGAAGGGGTGTTGAAGCAACTGCTAAAACTGAGGCGTTGACTGACAATGAGAATGAAAAGTCTGACAGCAAAAAGAAAAAAAAAAAAAGGCTTGTCACTAAGAGCTTAGCTAATGGAATTAGACTGGAGCCAGAATGGCAGCATATTAGAAAAAGTCCTAGGAATGTAAATGGTGGAAAGTTAACTAAAAGATAACTTTAAACTGCAGAATCAAATGTCCTTAATGTTCTCTTCCCTGGCTTCAACCTAAGGAAATAAGGAATTTACTTTCCTCTCTTGCAAATTAGGCTGGATAAAGGTGAATACAGATGATGATTCAAGTGCTTGAAAAATTAACCATACTTGGACATGGAATTCATTCGTAGTGAATGACAAACTGACATACCAAGATTACAGCTGAAACAACAATAAAAACAATGTAGATACAAATGCTTGGACTGGCTGGAGAATGAACAACTAATTTTAAGAGTTTTGTTTGTAATTTCTTACAAAATTGGCAGACATGAGCTTATGTTGCCTCAGAAACAAACATGATTGACTTCGGTAAAAGGCCTGCTTTTTATCATTGACTTATCTGTGCATGGTGCAAAATGGGATTTGCAGGAATATACAGCAGAACAAGTGTTAAGTCAGTTTACAGTCTGCATCATGGGAAAGTCTCTTGAGGTGTGACTTCACAAAAAAAGAAGAGTTTACCAGTGTTTGAACATTCTCAAATGTTTTCAAGTGGTGAAAGAAAGATGTATAATTGTATTGCAAGTTGTCTGAATGCTCCAGCTAAGTGTTTATGTGAGACAATGCAGTGAACCTCATTTATCTCATTCTGAGATCATCAGCTGACTGTGCTCAAGTAAACCAGGTCTCCGAGGTTATCTGACGTTCATGTTCTCCTTAACTAGAAACCTGTTAAAGGCCTCTTAGGACTCGCCCCTTAAAGCAGTGTACACTGTTCTGGGCACGTAAGTCTGGCAGGGAAAGCTTGTATCTGTATGCGCATGTGTGCGTAGGTGTGTCTCACTGTTAAGCAGGAAGTTGAAATATTGCCATTAGGCTTTCATGACAGGTGTTGAAAAATCATAAATCCATCAAAGTACTGTCAAAGTACTTTAAGCTTATGATTTATGACAAGTATTTAACTACTGCTAAAAAAAACAAACCTGAGAAAAACAGGAAAGAGTAACATTCAAGATGTCAGAGGAAGCCAAAATTCATGAATTACATTTTTTCTTTTTACCATTAAGAATTAGTTGGGCCATATCATCCTGGTAAACCCTTGGTTATATGCTTTCATTAATTACCTTCTCACCATAAATGATATATTCTGCTTCACTCCTTTCCTTCGATAAAACTAAAGCTAAGTAATTACCAATATAGTCTTACTCTTCTTCAAAATAAGGACAAAGTATCTGCACTGCGGCATTTCTCAGACATGTCTCGTCAATGAAATGGTGTTAAGTTAATGTTAACAGGCTCCTGAAACACTGAATGAAACACCCAAATAATAAAAAAAATAAAAATGTGAGTGACTACGAGTCACTGGTTTTGTTGGGGGCATGGCCTTAATTTAAATAATACTGGCTCTGACCAGTCAAAGCCTCAGGGAATCCCCTGTGCTCTTCGGGGGAACCTCTTGGTCCAAGGACCTCAGGTTGGGAACCACTACTCTACTGTATAGGCTATTTTCAAATTGTCAGACTAAAAGAACAAAAATGCATTTTTACTAGTTAATGTTTTAATTTCTAATTAAAAAACCTGCACTTAGTAAGACTGATGTATCATTTATCAAGGTGTCCTTTCTTCAACATGAAACACAGTTAGTCTTTCACAATATAAACCATTCAATAACAGAAAATGTAGCCTAACAGTCAGTAAACGAGTGATGAATTGATGATTAGTGAAAATACAGCTTGCGCAAGCAGAAACCCATTACAACTGCAAAGACATCAATCCATTCATCCTACAATTTCACTGAATATGAAACCACCTGCAAAACATGCAGCAACAAATCTCAAGGAAATAATTAAAATAACACCAGGTCATGTTCTGCAGCTTCTGGAACTGTTCATCTCTTGAAGAGTCTAGTTTTCCCACGCTTTAATAACTCAAAGCAGGAACTATCAGTCACTGTCATGCCAGCCATTTTTTTCCATCCCTTTGCTCTGTCTGCTCCTGTCTCCCCTCTAGGCACTACCATTCAAGAGTGAATGATAGCACACATGCATACTGGATAGCATCAGTAGTTTGAAGACAAAACCCTTAACCATTTTAAAAGGATGGTACTTGTTTGATACTTATCAAGCACAGTGTTCTAAAAAGTAATAAAAAAAAACATGGTGATTTTGATTTTCTTTTTAAAGATGCACTATTCAACTTTCTGCCACTGAAACTCTACGCTCCTCACTCGTTTGATGGCACACTGAATATTTACATTTCTGGAGCCCAGCACGAGTCTCCAGCATGAGAAACCACATTTCAGAACTTTTTCTGCCAGGCTGCCGCATGACGTCGCAGTCGAGTTTCGCTTTATGCAGATATAAATGCACCAGCCAATTTGAACGCGCACTAAAACAGATTCTGCAAACGCAACGCAAGAAAACATTTTTGGAGGAGAGAAACAGAGAAAGGACCGAGCAAGAGACAGAAACAAGACTCAAGATAAGACTGTTTTGCTTGTTGGAGATAGCTTGTCACTAATATTATATCATTATATGTCAAATAATATCAATAATACATATTATCATATCATTATATCATATATAATTCCCCCACATTCTGTCCACTGTCACCCACCAGCCCGAGGATTAAAACAAAGAAAAGATTCAAATGATATTTTCGTTCCCTAGTTAGCTAGGAAACTTTTTACAAATTGCCTGCATCCAGTTAACTGCTTATAATGAAATGGACAAATGTGGAAAATAATCAGTCTGATTTAAGCTTTGAGGGGACTTTTGTTATGAACTGGTGCAACGGATAAGACTGAAAATGAACTGAGATGAATGAGTGGATTTATTCTTCACCGACGGTGTTAGACAGCAGAGGCTACTGGCTTATGTATAGCTACAGGCTCATTAGCTTTAATTTAAGCTTTTTAAAATAAACCTTCATTAAAAAAAAGTTCACATGAGAACGTGGACTGAGCATGGCAGACGAAGAGCAGTCGTTGGGACAGGATAAGGAAAATATGTGCAAAAAGCTGGAGTGAGGGAAGGAGAACGGTTGAGGGGAAGAGTGACAGTTTCTTTAATATCCGGCTGGCGGGCGATATTTTCTTACACAGCAGTGTATGTCTCTGTGTGTATTTTCCAGTAGCAGTTAGTTTCATGGCCCTGGGGATTACCCAGCTGTTAACAGACCATAGTAACATAAAGAGCTGACTGACATGGTCGTACTCAGAAGGCTACTCCTACTTAGTTTCTAATTATCAAAAGACACAAAACTGCAGCACATGAAAGTGTTCTGGACTGAAACAGTGTAAAGTGGCTTTAAGCAGGAGCTCATATTAAAGAAAATAATACCATTAGTTCTGGATTCAGACGTGCATCTTGCAAAATCCAAAGCTTGTCAGCCAGTGGTGCTGTAGTGAAAACAGTGTTCCCACACCAATACTAACGTCCAATCTGATTTTAATGGGCCTCACTTTTTTAGTCCTCAGCTCATTTCCGCCTTACTCTCAGAGCTGTCATTCACTGGGTCAGCAGAGGGGGAGAGAGAGAGCACATGCTGTGCCAGCTGTCTAGAGTTTCATCTGCCTTATGCTTTTTGGGTCTAATGGCAATAAACTTTCAGAAAGCTCAAAATGCCATGAATCACACAAAAGGACATGTATGCATGAGTGCACGTTTCTCACACATACACGTTCATGCGAGCACTAATACAAAATGTATACACATGCATTCAAGCACATACACACATAGCCATTAACTCTGAGAAGGTACAGAGAGGAAAGTGTGCATGAGTGTGTGTTTGTGTGAGCTCACATGCAGGTCAAAATGATGTCCCATCTCATATCTGTCAGCGCCCAGAGTTTATTTACTGGGTTATATTATCATTTGTTGACCTAGTCACATGATCTGAGAGTGAGAGGTGCAGAACCCTGGGCACCCCAGAGAGCCCGAGCAGAACTTGATGAGAGATAAGGGCCTGTGACCTAACACACATGCATATAAACTAGCGCTCAAACAATTTGACCTAATCCTTTTGCCTCCAAATATCCATTTATTTTCTGCAAATTTGAAATCTTCCCATCATTGTTTTACCTTTGAATTTTTTTCATAATCTGTTGTTTTTCTCTAACCCCTTGTTTCTTCTCCTTTCCCTCTTGCTGAAAGGGGTTATTGAGCATTTATTCCTTACGTTCAGCTGCTACATGTCACAATTACTGTGAACATAATAAAATATGCTAAATACGAGCCAGACTATTTCCCAGCATAAATATATGCTGATAAGCTCTTGTGTAATATACCCGAGTTGCCTCTTAGTACCCCTAATAAAGGGTCTCTCTTCATTCCCCAAGGAACAGATGGTTTCACTACAGCTGAAACTATTTGCCGGTCTGTTAACTGATCGGTGAATTGCATGTTGAAGCTCTGGTAAGTTGCCATTCATCAAGTCAGCAGTACAAAATTCTGTTTCTAGCTTTGGAAATTGGAAAATTTGCTGCTTTTCAAATGTGAATAAGTCCCCCCTGCCACTGTCACTCAGTCTTCTTACACATCATTGCTTAATTATGAAATGAGCTTCACATCCTCAGGAACAGGAATTCTACCAATTTAACAATGCACCTGAGAAATTGATCAGGAAAAACAACACATGATCTGCACTTAAAATCCTCTTCTCTACCCCATTTAGTAATGGTGTAGCTTCATATGCTGCATTACATGCATACTTTCACATTCACACAATTCAACACAGCTTTTGTCATGTATAAGTAGCAGTTTGAGAACTTATCTGAGGAAGGTTTTATTTGCCATCATTAGTCATTTCTTCTTACTGAGCTCATGGCTGATGTGAACAGTAGACATGATTTTTATGTTATTTATATATTTCATTCTCACAGACATTGTACAAAATCAACACAAACTTAATTTGCACACAGATAGAAACACATATGGATAATGAGGTGTAATCACACAAGCAAAAACAAATGTCCAAACATGCGTCATGCCTGATCTCCATTAATTGAATTAGTCATCCTTAGCCTCATCTGTTGACACAGCCGGCAGCCAAGTTTATCTTCTCTGCTTGCATTTCTCTCTATATGTCTTCTGCCCTCTGTTTCTCATATTTGGTTTCTCAGTTTTGTCAAAAGTAAAATGTAGAATGTTGATTTAAAACACATAAATTATGTGCATATTGGGTTTACAGGATAGAACGAAAAGATTGATGATTCATTTCTTTTGCTTTTAAGCAAATAGCTGCTCACAAAGTTTTTCTGTACCTATTTGGGTAATTCTTGAAAAAAATATTTTAAAGGAACCCAAAAAGTGTCCCTTTTGGCAAAATAAAGGTGATACCAAAGCAAAACAAATGTATCATTGTCCATTTCTGATTTTCTATCAAATAAGTAATTACAGCAGTTAAGACACAACATTAATAAAAAATAAATACATATATGAATAAAACACCATCACCTGGTATGTTCCAATGCCTATGTGTTTGGGATCAATCTTCACAAGCTCGGCCAGTGGATCTTGGACACGGCGACCAATGGACACTGTCAGCACACACACAGTAAAACAAACATGAGAAAAATAACAGAATGTCAGGAGAAAAGTCTCATGTGATTCTGCAATTTGTATTTTTCATGAATTTGCAGCTTGACTTGGTTATTGAATATGCTACATCTGCACATTTATAATTACTTAATATGCAAATTGTCTGCACACAACCTCCGTAGCCCGAGGGCAGGCCAAACCTAATTGTCACTCCTCCGCCCCCAATAATAATTAAAGCTGGCATTTAACTTGAGCTCTGCACCTGTCATTTAGCTCCTGATAGATGCTGAAGCCATGAACCTTAAAACCCCCTAATCTATGCAGCCCTGTGCTCACTGGAAATGTAGCACATAAACACTTACACTCTGTATCAACCAATGCTTTGAAGGCGTCAGTTGCAATTGCAATTGCAAATTAAGCATATTTTCCATAATTATACTTGAAAAGCCCTGAGAGGAGAAAAATTATAAAACCCACAAACATACAGAAAGGCAAAGAGTTACCCAACAAATGTTCCTGTTATGATTCTACTGCTTAGCACCGTTTTCAATGTTTTAATTTCAAAGGTTACAGTGCACATTGTATCATACATGCAATGTGTCAGATCTATATCTCTGAGGTGGAAAAGACAAAGAGAAAGAGAAGGATGGGATGTAAAAGAGGGAGTATGTCTGGAATCAATGGGTCTTCTCTCTCATCTGACTGCGGCAGGAGGCTGCTGCCTGAGATAATATTTAGACAGGGATGAAGTTTCAACCCAAGCCTTGCTCAGTGCACCATCAGAACACTCAAATACACTCTCCGTCTATCATGCGTCTCTGAATGTTCGTCTGATTCTTCTTATGAAAAGTTGATTTGCAAATAAGAGTCTAACACAAGTCCTCCAGCTTTCATTAAAAGTTAAAAAGCCAAATGTAGAACAATGCAATTGAATATACAGGGGAAGACAAAAAAAATGAAGGTCCATAACTGAGGAAGAACTGAAGAACGTGACATGCAGCAGACCTACGAATGTGACATCTTCTTTATTTACTAATTTTTTTGCTTCATCCTTTCAGCTTAAATAAAGTTTCATCAAACCATTAGCTTGTACTGAAAGGCTAAAAGGAGCAAGTACACAGTAAACCAGCGTGTGACAACAGTTTTTAAACAAATACAGTAGGAAAGCTACAGAGCACCTTATGAGGCTCAACACAAACAGTGTCCATACAAAACTGTTGGAATATTGTCTATCATCACTAGGTGTCCCAAATATGCTGATAATTTACAGTTTCTTTCATTTAATATTAGATTTCCACTCATACTGAATGAGTAAAAGCAGATATACAATTAAGAAATAAAACAGACAGACGTGGTTCAACACCCCCTTCGCTTTCATCCATCTAAAGCTAAATGCTGTGGATTTCTTATGGCTTTTGTAAGGGTATAAATATGGCTCTCAGTCCTGCTGACCACAAGAACCTAGCAAGGAATAATCCAGACCTGTTTGATTTATGGCTTTTATAAAGGAAGTCTGTTGGAAACATTTGTTCTCCAAGAACTTTTTTTTCTGTGATTTCAGCGACACACTCTGTGGAGTGAATTAGAGAGAGTGGCAAAGGAAAGTAAAAAAGACATACTGTAAGGGAACTCCAACCAATGGTGCCAAAAATGTACTAATAGTGTGACTGCTGATAAGTGGTTGGAAAAAAGAGGTTAAATATAAAATGTAGTCTAGTCTATGGGCATGTTCCCTGACGGCTTTTATTATGAACTAACATGTGACTTGTAAAACAAAGATTTGTTTCTCGAGAAATTTTAGAGGATTTTATCACACACCATGAAAATAATCCAGGATAAAAACATCTTTTCTGGTATATGAGCCACAGTTTGAATCTTTTAAAATAATCTCAAACAGGGTCTACATATAATCAGCCATTAAATCAATAATTGCACAATGTCGTTCCCAAGAGATTCATAGTTTTTTATACACAAATAAAATCATTGCAAATATGACGCAGCTGTATTCAATCGCCTTCATCTGAAAACAATCCAGGCTGGCTGCTTAGCATACCTGCACTCCTCAGGTTCGGGTCCAAGTCTGGCATCTCTTTCACTGCCTCAGGACTCACACTGTAGATGGATGCACCTGCCTCATTGGTTATACTGGGAAAAGAATTAGACAGGAAAATGTGAGGGGTGAGATGATGAGCGACAGTAAATAAAGCAGGAAATAACTCCATATGATGACAGAGGCAAAGCTGCAATTGGAAGAAAATTAAGTTATGAAGAGTTTTCAAAAACTATATGAGGTAAATTTAATGGTTGATGTGAATTGATGGGAACTATCAGTTATTGTGACAGATGTGTCCAAAATAGCATTATGATTTATAATCTAAAACTGAACAATACAATTACAATATTTCAAACGCCTGTAGAGTCTAGACAGCAGGTGCAAAGAACCAGAGCCACTGGCTGATGTAATATCTATTGTATATGTTGTGCTGACTGATAGCCTTTCCTCAAAGTATGGTTCACATCTCCAGTAAATGTATATTTTTACTCAGAACTGACACCTGAATAAATGGCACTATCATGCTATTGTGTTTGTGTGATTGTTAAATGACATGGAACTCTCTTATGCGATCTATGTGATACTACTACCATCTAGAGGTCACTTATGCGAATTGCTATCTATCATCTTCTGCATACTCTTTCAGCAGAGATTTTCCCTCCTATCCCACTTCGCTCGCTGACCTGCGTGTTTTAGATGCTTCTGCACTTTAACACACATGGCTAAACATTATTGGGTCATTTTCAGGCTTGCACAGAAATTTGATTAGGAGGATCCCTTATCTGAGTCAGGCATGTTGGATTAGGAAGACATCCACAATATGCGTGACAGTGGGTCCTGGGTCTCAAGATTTGAGAAATTCTGCATTAACACAATAAATCTAAGTTTATAACAGCAGAGTTTAAAATGCAATTTGGATTGAATCTCTAAATGCTGAACCCTTTATATTTGCAATATCATCTAATTATTTATATAATAGTTTTTTTTACTGTCAAATTTTATTCT
>JAVQJG010095135.1:0-11878 GCA_036024015.1 Craterocephalus amniculus | reverse complement strand
CTAAAAACATATAACCTACCTCTGACAAAGTGGCGGCTGCAAATTCAGCGTTAGGAGACTCTGCACCTCCCGACTGAAGGTGGAGATTTAAAATCCCAGCGTTGTTCGGTCAATTTTCTGCATTTTTCACCTTTGTGAATGACAACTGTAGGTATTCTAAAAAAGCCAGCATCCTTCTCTCTGTTACTTCGACTTGAGCAACCATAAACTGCACAAAATAAAGGTATTTTCCAGGCTAATTTAACAGGCTACTTTACTTCCTGCCCTCCATCTGCACTTAGAACGCCGTTGTCTTAGCAACGTGACGTCAGGTGCAACCCACCTATTCTGATATTTTCCTTTCGAATTCGTAGGAACAGATCATAATTAATTAATTCATCAATATTACATAAAGTCACCCAAGTTGCAACATACAGGCTAAAACCATAATATCACCACCACCGTGCTTCCATAGATAAAATAAGATTTTATGCTGAAATGCTTCATTTTCTTCAAATCTTGAAATATAACAATCCTCAGTTCAGTCTAAAAGTTTTAAATACTGACTGAGCTGCATTCCTCCTGACATTCACACCTTTCACACACTTTTCTTTCTAACCTTAAAACTCTGCGATCCAGTTATTTGAAAGCAAAGTGACATTTATTATGCACATTTCTGAATCCATTGCTGCCCATTGCTGGTGGATTGAGAAAAGACAACTAAACTTCTTTTATTGGTTTCCAAAGATGTTTAATTTCTGCTTAATGTAGAAGTTCACATGCTTTTGTCCCTTGCAGACATCTAACATTGGATCCCATCCCGTCTAAAGATTAATGACCGAGTTTGGTCTTTCTTTTCTCATTTATTTAACTGGGTTTTCTTTGATCACTTCTTTGGATTTATTCTCAAACAGAAAACTCATCTGTTTCCTGCACCACCATCTATTGCTTTTCATTTTCTTTACTATTTCCTGGCCCTGGTGCAGTCTGTTTTCTAGGCTTTGAAATAGCATTTATGTGAAATAAGGCTGAATAAACAGAAAAATGGCAGTCAAGCCTTTACTTAAAGTGAAGTTGCAGTGATGATTTAATGAATGTTTATTTTCTCTGAGAACTCAGCAGCTGTAGATCATCTCAGAGGAGAGCTGCATGCAGTAAATGTCTGGAAAGCATCAGTAATAAATCAGTGCATAGGATCCAGATATGCAGCCTGAACTTTGACAGAAACATTAGCTTCCACCAGTCAACCTTCATAAACCTCCATCCCTCCGCTCAGGCCTCCTCCTCCCCATTCCCCACCACAGCTGCCCCCATCCAGCCAGCTGTCCCCCCCATCCCTGTGTCACCCCGACGTCAGGCGACTCACGACCCCCGGCGTGGATCTGTGATATTAGAGGAGGGCTCGGCCAGCAGCTGCCTGGTGCCGGGGCTGGGCGAAGCAGCTCGGTATGCTGAGGCCTGAACTCCAAGCACAGCTGATATCATCGGATGAGTGGACAGGAAAAAAAAAAAGGCAGCGAGGGTGCAGGAGATTACAAAAATAGACTCTGTCGCTTTCTGTCTTTCTGTTATTAAGCGAGGCTAAATCTGGATCAGCTCGTATTATGGCCTTCAGAAAGGCGTCATACTGACCTACAAGCATCATTTTACTTTTTTCTTTAAAAAAAAAAAAAAGCCGATTCTCAACAACACCTACTGACCTCCCTGCACAATTTTTATTACTCTCGTGACGCCCACGGCCACCCGGTGAGCCGGCGTGGACTCCGGTGACACGCTTTCAGCTTAATCCAGGATTCGGTGCTTTGGCTTGAGCTCAGTCTGGTTCACTCAGCTGCTGCCCTCTTTGATCCCAACAGGAAAATCCACTTAGATTACCTAATCTAGCAGCAGAAAAACATGCTGCAGAAAGATGTGAAGGAGAATGAACATGCCTGTTTGCAGGAGTCAAACAGAAGCAGGATCCCGTCGGATCAAAGCAGAGTCGCGCAGACATGAATAATAACACAATCCTGCTGAAGACCAGAGACGGAAACATGAGCGCTGCGCATGAAATGACTGCAAATATGCAGTTGAGGAAATCAAAACATTAAAATATGCTATTATCTCATAGTTTACAGTTTGTTTATTCTCTTTTCATAAAAAACCTTTCTCCTTTACACAAAAGGAGAAAGTAAAATGAACATTTGATTAAATTATAACACAATAATCAGCAAATTGTGATAAATACAAAACAATTAAATCCTTAAAACAACAACAAAAAACAGCTATAATTGACAAGTTTCTGAGCTCCCAGGTCAACTGATGCCAAAGTGAAACCCTTCCTTATGTCTTTCACCTTCAAACCTGACTATAAGCCTCTATTATTAACACAGTGACATCCTGTTTAGTATTTGAGAGGGAGACGATTCCTCCAGACAGAAGTTTACATTCCTCTCATGATCAGACTTATAAATACATTTATGTGGAGAAAAGAGGAATTTATGAGGAGAGAAAAATGCTTTATTTAGTGTTTTCGGGTATCTCTGAAGGCAACTTTTAGAAATAATTTTGAAGCTGATTTGATTTGAGAGTTTATTTGAACATAAAAGACAGGGAGGGGAAGAAAAAAAGCAACAAAACTAAAATGTCCCTGTTGAAAAGGAATGGGAAGAAGCCAATGTTAATCCGACCCCAATGAACTATACAAATACCATCACTCTGATAGTAACTGTCACATTCATTATCAGAAGTAAACACAAGGTAATACTGACGCTTACTGTCTGTGTGGAGTTTGCATTTTCCCCCGTGTATGCGTATGTTCCTCCCACCATCCAAAGACAAGCAGTACATGTTAGTTAACTGGTCTCTATAAATTCTAACTGGGAGTTAGTATGAGAGTGATTTGTATTGGATAGCCCCACAAGAACCTGAATTTGATTAAGCAGTACAGAAAATAAATGAGGGAAGTATGAAATATTATTTATATCATATTACAATGAAAATGACACAGTATTGCAATGATTATAATAATATCATTATAATAGTCACCATTTATACCATAGTACCATTCATTATTATTAATAAGACCAATTAGCATTATAATAAATTGATAATTGTGTTATATGTAACTATGCAGTAATAATAATGATAATAGATATGATGATAACACCAATAATGCTTCACCTACATAATAACACTATAAATTATTTCCCAATACTACTACTACTACTACTAATAATAATAATAATAATAATAATGACGATGATATATGCATCAGTAAAAGAAACATGTATTTTTTTTAAACAATAATGTACTGTATTTATAATGTGTTTTTTTAGTCATGTTGACCACTCAGAGTGCTCTTACACAACACTCGTACACACACACACACACACACTCGTAGCACTTCTGTACTAAGTGCTTTTCATACATCCTCCTTCTTATAGATATATTGGGAGGCAACTTGGGGTTCGGTGTCTTGCCCAAGGACACTTTGGCATGAAGTCAGGGGAAGTCTGGAATCGATCCACCATCTTTAATGCATTAATTATAACGATACATGTAATAATAATCTGTCATTTACTGGAAGTCACTGCTGATCAGATCACTCTGTGCTGTTTGAAGACCATTTCCTTACATGTTGATTTGATGTGTGGATATTGCTTGTGTTTCTCTCCCAGCCATGAAGTTTTATAAATGAGATCTGTTTTAATTATAACGAAAAGAGTGTATATGCATTGTTTTATTCATGAAAGCCTTGATTTAATTCCTCAGAACTCTTTAAAGAAGAGAAGCGTGAGATCAGCAACCAGTAAGGCAGAGCGGAGGCTTTCACAGCAGATGGAGGTTTGAATTTCTTCAAAATCTCTACATGTGGCTTCATCTGTGACATATCTCCTGATCTTCTTTGCTTATGACTGCATCCATTGTTGCTTGTTTCCCCTAAAGGATGACAGCGCCGATCTCAAGTGTCAGCTCCACTTTGCCAAAGAGGAATTAGCTCTCATGTGCAAAAAGCTCGCCAAGTTGGTTTCCGATAGCGAGGGGATGCGCGAGGAGCTGGCCAAATACCAGGCGCTGTACGGGGACGTAGACGGCGGCCAATCGCCGGAAGGCAAACAAAACTCCGCCTATTCCCGGGAGGCGGAGGTGAAAGTGCATCTGAAGCTGGTGGAGGAGGAGGCCATGCTTCTGAGCCGGCGCATCGTGGAGCTGGAGGTGGAGAACCGCGGGCTGCGGGCTGAGATGAGCGATCTCAGAGAGAAAGTAGGAGGAGGAGAGGAAGATGTTATGGAGGGAAATTTGTCAAAGACTAAGCTGATGAAGGATGTGGAGAAGAGTCTGAAAATGGGACCAACAGTTTACCGGCAGGACGGGAGCGAAGAGGCTGAAGAAAGAAAAGGTGATGCTGAGAGATCGTCGCCCTGCAGCCAATCACAGACAAGCGGGACAATTAAAGCGTGTGACGTAACTCGAGAAGGTCCAGTAGGAGGCGAGTGGGACCCCTCAGACAATCATGAAGGTGATGAAAACAAAAAACTAGAGCAAGGAGTGAAAGGGCTGACCGTCAAAGACTACGAAGCTCTTCTGGCTCTCAGAGATCATTCCTGCATTTTGACTTCAGCCATTCAGCTGCTGGCCACAGCACCCAGAAACGGCCACGGCTCCCCGCCGTCGTGCACCTTCGCCTCTCCGACAGACCTGAGCTCAAACGGGAAAGCGCAGGGGTCTTTATGTGAGGCTTTGGAGCTTCTGCAGGCCATGCTGCTGGCCTTCATCGGGAGGATAGAGTCGCTACTACGAGACGATGACTGCAAAATCACTGTTCACAACGAGAGATGTGCTTGGGATTCCTACATCTCCTCCTTTCTCTGTGCAAATCTAAACAGTGCAAAGACTAAACAGGAGCAAGTGGAAGGGCAGAAAGCCAAACAAGCGAGGCAAAGCGATCTGCCGCTGCAGATTCTCTGGGTTCTCCATCAGTGGTGTAAAGTTAAAGGGTCCGACATGGAGGGAAAAGAGGTAGGATAAAATATGTCACTGGTTTATGTTGCAATGTGTTCATAAAACTGTTAAATTTGTTTTTAAAAAAATGTTTTTTTTTATCCAGGGTCGAGAAAAAACCCTGTCCGTTCTGCTGGGTTTGTTGCAAGACCTCGGTGCCGAGCTGCGAGAAGAGGGCGAGATCCCGGCCGCCCGGCGTGAGGCGGCTGAGGTAAGGATGCTGCTGACCCTTCAGGCTTGTGTTACCTGCTGTGTGACACAGTGGGAAGCCTTGCTGATGATCTCCATCTCTAGCCACATGTCCAACAGTCCAACGAGCATCATGAGAAAGACGCATGCCAGCAGATTTGGGCTAATCTCTGATAGGAGCTGCAGCCAAACAGGGCTGGCATGCTTCGGTCTGTAGCAGGAATTCACTGAAACCATTCCCAGGTTTTCCATTTTAACTTTTCTGTAAGTTTCTTTCACCAGATCTTGCAGATACAATCTATTTTGATGCATATTCTGCATGGCTCCAAATCAACACAGAAATCTTGGGTTTATTTCTTTAACTTGTTTTTCCTTCTTACCCCAAAAACCAGACAGTAATCCTTCTTTTCCTCAGAGGAACATTTAGCTTGATGTCATAAATAAGACTCTGCAGTCACGCCAGCTGCTTCAGCTTTAGCAACACAAAACGATAAGTTTGTATGATTCAAGTCCAAGTCTCAGATACTGGCTGGACTCGGGACGCAGAATAACATAAAACTAAAAAGATAAAGACGCAAGAGTCTCTTAATCAGCTCTAATTGTATCAAATTAGATTGTAGAGTCAGTCTGTTAAAGTCTTGTAAGCCTCATGATGAGGTTTGCTAGTCAGCTGTTTCCCCAAAAATATTCAAGACACAGTTGGATAATGAATATGGCCTTAAAGTGCAGCCTTTAATTTGAAGGTATTCACAGCCGAATTGGAGCAAGGGGTTTAGGAATTACAGCCCTTCTTTGGCCCCTTGAAAAAGGGTCTATTCCCATGTTAATCTATCATCAGTCAAGCTGGTAAACGGTTTAGAGTTGGAAGTTGTTGCTGTGAACCCACATGTGGTCAAAGGAGCTCTCAATGAAAGTAAATCAGACCATCCTTTGGCTGAAAAAAAAAGAAATCCATCAGAGACAGAGTAGAAATGTTAGGAGTGGCCAAATCTACAGTTTGGTACATTATGAGAAAAACTCAAAAAGGCCAGAACATCCATGTAAGACAGCAGAGGTGGATGATGATTGGATGATCTTTTCCACAACATCCACCACAAAGAAGATGTTGTTTCAGTATACAAATCTTCCATAAAGAGAAGACTTCCTTATCGTAAATAACGATAGCTCACTGCAAGGTGCAAGAATAAAAATGCCAGATTAGACTTTAAAAGAACACAGCCCAGTTCTGTAAGAGGTTTCTTGATCCGATAAAACCAAGATCAACCTGTAATGATGGAAAGAAGAACGTGTGGAGAAAGGTTGAAACCTTGGACTGGGTCGCGGTGCTTATTGAAGATGCAGTCGGGTGAAATCTGAGGCGTCTGAGGATTTACTTTCTGCTCAGACTCAGCCAAATGCAGCAAAGCTGATTGGACGGTGCTTCACAGTACGGGCGGACCATGAGCCAAAACATACTGCGAAAGCAAATCAGGACTTTTTTAAGGCAAAGAAAGAGAATATTCTGCAACCCGATCGAGCTTAAGACTAAACTAAAGGCAGAAGAACTTACAAACGAGCATCTGAAGACAGCTGCGGTAAAAATCAGGCAAAGCATCACAAAGACGGAAACCAGTGTTTGGTGATGTTAACTGTCTACTTTCTTTTGAGCCCCTGAAATGAAAAGTTTGTGTAAAAATGGTTGCAATTCCTAATCGTTTTATAGGATATTTCTGTCAAAACCCTTGAATTAAACCCTGAAAGTCTGCCCTTCAGTTAAAAAGTGATGGCATGCAAAGCTGAAATCATGCAAACTGTACTGATATTTCTCTTCCTCTCCAAAATCTTGAAGTAAGTCTCCATTATTTTGGCTAAAATCTCGTTTCTCTCTCGGCTCAGCGCGCCGTCAGTGGTGTTCCTCATGAAGGCCAACACTGTGAACCTCTCAGGTCGGTGTATCCCACAAATCTCTGCACCTTGTTAATGTTACATAAAAGCAGCGGGACGTTTACCTCTCTGACTTTTCACAGGATCTGCGGCTCAAAAGAAAACAGACCGAGGCGTTTGCTTTCTCCGCACGCTCCCAGAAGGAAGAACTGGTGCTATCTGAGCCACGAAGCTGCCCAGCTGATCCGAGAGGACCCCGTGAAGACGTGGGACCACCTAATCATGCCACTGACCTTCCCTGAGCTCGATTTTGAGCAGATGTCCTTGCAGAGAAGCCACACGGCTCCAGAAAAGTCGACCTTCCGCATCTACTACAGCCCCCCGTCGGCCCGGAGGGTCCAGCTGGCCCAGCGGAGGCACAGCCCCGTCGCAGACAGAGAGTCCATCGACACCTCCTCTCCTTGGTGCACGCCGCCGACCTCCTTCTCCCAGCTCTGCCTGGGCTCCTCCGCCAACCTGAGCGACGACATGAAGGAGATGACGGCCAGCTGGAGGCACACGGGTCACGTCGGTGCGCAGGAGAAGAGAGGCAGATCAGCAGGTCGCTGGGTGGACGTGGCCTGCTCGGGCACTCAGACCAACACCAAGCCGCAGATGGTGAGCGTCGGTCAGCAGACAGATGCGACGCTGAGAAACAGCCCCTGCAGAGGCCTGAGCTCCTCCCTGGATGGCATCTCAGGTCGGGTCGAAAGGTCCAGAGCCTCCACCTCCTCCCCTAAACTGTACCGCAGACATTCATCTCTCCCCTCGTCCACCAGTTTGAGCTCCTCCTCCTCCTCCTCGTCCGCCTCCAGAGATCGAGCTCTGTGGAACCAAAGTTACCCCAGCCTCGCGTGGACTCGACAGAAAAGCCCCCGATCGGGCGCAGGACACAACCACGCCTCCGCCGGAGGCTCCTCCAGGCTGAAATCTCCCACCTCCTCCAACCGCTGCGGCTTGGTGACGGAGTTCCTGCGCAGGGTGAGCGGCCGGGCGGACAAAGCAGCGCCGGCGTCGGCGCAGAAGCCGAAGAGCGGCCTGAAGAACCTGGAACGCGTTCCCACGAGGCCTCAAGCCGCTTCCCTGCACAGGAACGACAGCGTGACCAGGATCGTCAACCAGAGGTTCATGATGCAGAGAGAGGAGGTCGGCCGAGCCCAGAGAGAGGAGAAGAGAGGCGGCCTCAACCAGAGAGTCCGAAACAGCAAGAGTACGGCCACGACGGAGGTGAGCGGGGATAAACAGAGACATCATGCACGAACACGTTGGAATAAATCAGACATGCAACAAGTTTAGGAGAGAAAATAATTCAGCATGAAGGCTTAAATGTGCAGAAACACACATCGGCTATGATGCTAAAAGGTATTTTATCTGGTAAAAGTACTATACCTCATATTAAAAGTGCGTTCCAGTTGTCTGAGGAACTCGTTTTTCTGAGGTAATTTGGCCGGAAGTGACGTTGTGAACTCGTTTTTCCAATCTGTGAGCTCGTAAAGTGCAGAGGACCCTGAGATCCCACATTTAAGATGACTGCTCCCAGTTTGCGCCCCTTGTGTATTTTCCTGCATACATTTTTAATTTACTTTACTTTTTTAATCTAATTGATTATAAAATTTTTGAAAATGTAAAGTGTTGCATAAATATCTTAGTTTAGTGTTGCTGGCAAAATTGGCAGATTAATTTGAACGATTTTACATTTATTTTATGATTTTCGGCTGTATAATCATACAAACACGCATTCCCTGCCTTCCACAGGACGGGAAACGCTGTGACTGAAAGCATTATTTTAAAAATAGCTCTTTGTTCTCCGAAAAAGCAACAACACATGCAGCTTTGCTGGAGGGATCAATTTTTTCCGAGTTTGTGCAACTGGATTGCGGTTTACCTCGGAATGACGTCACCAACCCACAGTTAACTTCCGGATTGTTCCGGATTCCGATCGGCCAGTTAGTGTTCCCCTAGGAAATCCGGAAGTTCAGAGGAAAAGCGTCACGCCAAAGCTAAAAACTTTTGCTGATTTGCCTGACTCAATATCAATTATATCTACTTTAACGGGAGGGAAGGAGAGAAACGGTTCGAGCAAGATGCATTTTCATAAAACACAGTTTAAAAGTCCAAACTTTACTCCAGATTTCAGCCTCCAGAGCAGAGGAGCTTGATTGTTCCTGAGGATTGACGAGCTCTGAGCAGCATTGATTGTTTCTTCCAAAAGTCTTAAAGATGTAATATTATCTTCTAACCCTATCAGGTAGAAACACTTTGCTTTAGTTGAAGCTACCGATGAACACTCTGCTCTGCTTCAGCTTGTTTCTTTGCTGCAGCTTCTAAAAAACAGGTTTTCTTTTCCCTTTAGATATCGGCTCCATCTCAGTCATGTGGTTCCTTATGTTTAGTTTGATGTAGTTTGCTAGCTGATGTAGTTACCCAAGTTCTGGCTCTTGCTTCGTTGCATTTACACGTTTTTCAAACCTCAAACAGCATGAAACACGTGAATGAAGGGGAACATGCAAAAAGGGGGAGGAGCAAATAACAGCTCAGTTAAAACATGCTGGTTAAAATGGTTGGATGGTTTTTCTGTCCCGTCTGTTCCACAGGAGAGTAAAATACTTTATTTTTTCTTAGAGCATTTAATTAATCGGCTGCAATTGGCGTAAAAAGTGTAAATACTCATAGAAAACATCTCTTCTCCTAAAATCCTGTGATTTGAACTACAGAGGATGAGATGACACAGGGTTTTTTTTCCAGACAGGGTGAATTAATCCTCATAAATTATAAAAGATTGTATAAAAAAACTGTCAATTGAAAACTTAAGGAATCCAAAAATAATTTACTGCATGGTAGTTTATGCTATGATTACAGATTTTACAATTATTGGCAAATAAATAATCGCAACTCTACAATTATGACAATTATAATCCATTAATTAATAAAGTCAGTATTTATTTATTTTTCATGCATTATTAACAATGTTTTTACTCATGTCATAATAAGAAAAGGGAATTTGCCATTATCTGTATGAGAAAAGCTAAGATTTTTTTCATTTCATCATAGAAATTAATAATGTGGTCAATTGTGAAATGAAGCAATTATGACATCATAGTGATTTCAGTCATCATGAAGTGCAAAAATTATCAAATTATCTTGTCTTTAATATGCTTTCTTGAGATTTTTTAACCGACAATTGAGAAAAAAAAGTATGTGAAGGCTCCCGAGTCAGCGAGGACGTCCTGTAAATCAGTGTCCTTTGTCTCTGGGCAGGATGGAAACTACGACTGCAGCTCCAGCAGCACCCTGGCCTTCTGCTTCGCTCGTCCGGCTCGCTCCAACCAGAGACAAACGTCAATCCCAGCAAAACTCCAGCGGCAAAGATACTCACCTCCAGTGAGCGCAGCTGCAGACTCCAACTGTGGCTGAAATGGAGGAAAAACAGCAGCTTTTTCGCTTTCATTAGTGTCAAGTAGGCAAAAGATGCATTTAGTCACCCGTGTACAGATTTCTTTTAAACACAGACTCTGCTTTACAGTGATTTAAGTAAAACACATCTCTTTTAACTGATAATTTTCTTTACTTATGATTCATTTTGTACTGTTTTAAATGTGTTTTTTGGGAAGAATAACTTTGTTTAACTCAATAAAAATCAATATAATCCAACATTCTGCTCTGATTTATGTTTTTTGGCTCAACACCTCAGCGTGACTTTCTTTAAGCACAGAAACTTGTTTACTTTTCAGTAAGTGATCTCCTTGCCGGCGGTTACGTCACATGCTTAAAAAAAGAAAAGTTGCTCCTAAGTAGATAATTGGATGAGATTTTCTCACTAGGAGAAGGAGACCCCTTCCCTTCCCTTTTTACTGTTAAACTCCTGACTTTTAATTAATCATAAAAAGACCATCATCTTCATCATCTCTGCTTCAGTTAAATGATATAGATCATCCTGACTCTGAACTTTCCATCGACTTTCTGAGAGCAGATCAGCTGGCTCCTGACTTGGCAGCTGTTGTCAAGGACAGTGGGAGTGGAGGCGCACAATCACACGGGGTCACATTTCTGCTCACCACACGTGTTCACCTTCTACTGTTACACACAAAACACTTAATGTGGATTCATTGCCTCCCAGAGGAGAACCAGGTTACACAGGGAAAAAACACTGAAACAGACAAAATTCCCAATTACTTAGAAAATGTTTTACGTTTTAAATGTGCTTCTGTTTTTTTAAAGGCTTGCAGGGAAAGTATTTAAGGCAGAATTTAAACGGAGAGGCAATATTGGTCAGATGATGCTGTAATATGTTGAGTTTTTACTACACTCTTTTACTACATTTTATTACTGGTTTTTTTGGTGCGCACACTGCTGAATACATTGGGGGCAATGTGAGATTTTGAGTTTTACCCCAAAAGACTTTAACCATTTACAGCACGCTATTTTTCTGTGGCTTAAATTAATTCTATTCATTAAAGGGACTATACCCGATTTCACGTACGGCTAGCTTAGTTAGCGATAGCGGCTATTTTTTTTTTTTAGCTTTTGTGTGAGGCTTTTTCTTCGCTAAGGGGTTTAACTTTCATAATTTGACTCTGGATCACTAGTGGAACGCTATTGCTGGCTCATCGGAGTCTGGACGTTCCAAAAATTAACCCGGCAGAGAAAGCGCGTCACGCCAATGCTAAAAAACTAGCCGCTTTCGTAAGCTAAAATGCCCTGAACTCGTACATATGCGCAATCAATAGTCATTAATTGTAATGAAATTACCCCTTTTACCACATACTATACCACGTAGAAAACCATTTTTCTTAGAAAGATTAAAATAATATCAGGTATAGTTCCT
>JAVQJG010095107.1:0-11214 GCA_036024015.1 Craterocephalus amniculus | reverse complement strand
CACTAAGTAAGGCTGAGTAATAAGCATTAATTAACTGTAAAGTAATACATTAACCAATGTGCTAAGTAATGTTAAGCAATGCATAACAATCACTTTTAATGTTTTATTAAACTGTTAATTAATGCTTAATAATACCTATATTAGCGTTAATTAAGGGACCCTTATTGTAAAGTGTTACCGAAGTGTTTCACATCTTCTCATCCAAAACTTCAAGTTCTGGGGTAATGGGCCGGTTCATGAGTCAACAAATCATAGGAAACAGTCCAGATGATTTCAATTAAAAGTCATGTTTCATTGGAAATGTCCTCAAAGTCACCTCACACAGCGAGTTTCCACACTTGTGTGCATTTCCTGTCAAAATGAGAAAGATCAACATTGGCCCCTAAACCTGTTTAATGCTACTTATGAAACACTCAATACACTGACAGGACATTCAGATACGTAAGCAGTCCTGTTTAGCTAATGGACGTTTTAGCCACTAAGTCTGCTGTGCCATTTGTGTTTGAATAAAGTGGTTGGCTGTATAATGTGGCATGTAAATAGTTTCAGTAGCTGCAATTTCAGGTTTTTTACAGTGACTGTACCTGAATTCTTTGGCGACAACTCGAGCTGACTCTGCAAACCAAAACAATGAAACCGAACCAGAACAGTCAAGTTGCAAACTAAAAATACCCGACACTGAGCTGAAAGATCTAAGACGTCACTGGGTGAGGATTGTTTTGGGTTCATTTATAAAAGGAACACCATTCATTTCACTCTTAAATCATTTTAGAAAACTACTCTCTAGTGGATCAGCTGACCATGAGTAGTTGACTTTGGATTCCTATGCAGTTTCACACACAAACACATTCCTTTGTTGTGGCAATCGCTACCTTTCACTTGGATTAGAGTCAGAAATCAAAACCCTGACACTCCCTGCAGAACTGACCTCATGATGAGAAATGAATCAAGTCTCTTAAACTGGTTTTGGATGATGCAGAAGGGCTTTTTGTTCAGTTCAAGATTCATGTCCAAAAATATGTTGCTTCCTATTCGAAAAGCACCATGGAAACACATTTTATAGTGTGAAATTCATCCCTGGTGTCAGAGCGCATCAGGGGTTTTATAACAGTCATGAAACAAGGATCACACTGGCAAGAGGGTGTGGAAATCCTTGCCTGCAATGCTCCCAGGAGGAATGTTTCTATTAAAAAAACAAGTAAATGTGCAGATAGCACGAACGTCAGAATAATCTCATGTTCCCACAACATTCATCAACATCGTTCCATGCTCTCTTTGTTCCTATCTGCAGCCAAATATTTGTTTCCTAAAACCTTATTGTTATCTCAATTGTCAGAATTCCTGCTCATTCTTGAATGTTTCACTAGGCGGTGCCGATATTAGGTCCAATCATACAGTTTTAGTTGAAATAGTTTACTTTTTTTCCTTTTAAGATACCTAATCCATTGTCGAATATTTCCTTAACAGAGATCTTATCTGTTATGAGTATCCATGACAGCTCTCCAAACAAAATTAATGATTTAAATAACATAAAAACCCCAAATGAGTTGAAGGGAAACAAAATGGAAATGGGACACAAAGTAAAGCAGAGGAAATTTTAAATATTCCTTCCAACTTTTTGATGGGATATGTGAGGAAACAGATGATCTGAAAGTGCTAACAAGACACAGAAGGAATGCAGAGAATGTATTGCTATGTGTTTCATAAAAAGATGTCTGCAGGAACAGATCCTGAACTCTAATGTGTGTGCTGTTTTAAGACTGCACATGCAGATCTAGACAATAGGGTGAGCAGAAAGCTGAAAGGAATAGGTTTTGCTTTTCAAATTGGACATGCCACTGAAAAGGACAAAATCTGAAGGCTGGGACATCGAAATCTCAAGTTTGTCCAGTTTTTCTTTAAAGACTGAAGCATAAAGGAGTCTGGCTGTGTTCTGGGAACTGATATTGAGCTTATTATCCAGAGAAGAATGCTGCAAAAGCTGTTGAGCATAATGGAGGATTCTTTACATACAGTAAGACGGTAAGGAAACAACAGTGTGTTCAGTCAGAGGTTTCTTCAAGTAGCTCCAAGACAGGAATACCATTGCCATCTGGAACAATATAACTGACAATCAATCATTCCTAAAATAAAAAAAATAAAAAAAATTAAAAAAACTACATTATAAATTCCCTTCAAGTGTTCTGTCAGAGATCTAACACCTGCTCAGGAAGACTCTCAAACTTTGTCCAGCCAAAGCTCATTTCAGAACCTCCTTGCTGTGTGACAGGCATGTTAACCACCACTACAATGTAAGAGCCTAAAGTGCCTCTAGACTCTTAAATCTACTTCAGCTATGATTTTCAGTGACACTGGACTCTAAAAGTGCACACTAAGCACTCAACGTTTAATGTTTTGTTTGATGGAGCAGAATCTATCTGCATCACTCAGCAGTCACATCAAACTTTAGCCCTGACTTGAGGTAAATGATTCAAATCCTCACGCTATGTTTTACACAAAAATACAGTATTTTCACAGCAGCTGTCAGTAGGGGTGGTCCAGACTAAGTTTTATAAAAATGTTATCACTTTGTTCCAAACAAATTTTACTTGCTTCACCACAAACTCCACTTTCATCCTATGTTTGTTTATTATATTCCTTTATCAAGTTTCTCATTTCATTTCACCTCACCCCGTCATGCACTCTCATGACTGTAAGGCAAGGCAAGTTTATTTATATAGCACTTTTCAGGTTCATGACGATTCAAAGTGCTTTACATAAAACATTAAAAGCATAAGAATTACAATAAAATCATTCAACATTCTAAAATAAAAATATACTTCATGATCCAACAACTATGAAATGCTGCCATCTGGTGGCTAATTAATGTCTAACATTACAGTGATTCTGTTTAGTTTCGTGAAAAATAAACTACCTGAACATTCTTTTAAAATTCATTTTTTCAAACTGGCTTATTTTGTAAAATATTTGTTTTCTAAATGTAAATACCCTAACACATAGAGAGAAAAGGAAGATGCTTGTCAACCTCTAAAATATAAAAAGCTTGTAATTTGGTCAGATCCTGCAACATGTCAGCGATTATCCAAAGCAGTTAGTGACCATCGATCTTTTGTTGATGACCTGCAAAATTAGTTTGTGACATATGAAGGAAAAACATTAAGTGTTTGTTAAACATTTACAGAGTTGTGCATGTAATACATGGTGGAATGGAAAACTGTGTATTTACAATGGTAACAAGAAAAGGTTTCCTGGAAAACAGAACTGGAACTGGATCAGAATTAGGAATGAATTTGATGATCTTCTTATTTAATCTGATAGGACTTTCTGAACAAATGCAATGTGCACTTTTATGTGAAAACCATGCAATATTCTCTCTTTAAATGGTCTTTTCAGCCCACTACTGTTTTTATTTTATTCAAAAACAAAAAAAAACAAAATTGTAATAATATACTAAAACAATCTTCTCACATGAGGGTAGTTTGGTCTACAAATACTCCTAATGTGCAAATAAGCAGAAAATAAACCCAGTTGGTCACACTGCTGCTGACTTGAAAACTGCATCAGCCTCTGGGAGGAAGCAAAATCCACACAGACTGATCAGTTTGGCAGAAAGTCTCTGATAAGTCTGGATCCACCCTTTCCAATTTTACACAACTACTTGACACACTACTTGAAAATGTGTTAATGTTTTGATTTATACTGGCATATCCTCTACTTTTTCCATCTTATTGTTCTATATAAGTATAAATGCAGCAGCCCTGCTGAGCATCTCTCATCATGAACCACTTTGCTTTTTAAAAGGTCTTCTTGTTTCTTTTCATATGCTAAGTCCCCTACTCTCAATGAAGGCCAGGATTTTTTCATCTGCCCTGACTCTTTTTTATTAACCATATTTTAACACTCCTGCTACAGACACATACTTTGCCTCAGGCCAGTAACAGCTGTGTGATCACCCCAAAATTCTCCCAGCTGGAGACACACAGGCTGAGAAGGGGTGTAATGAAACACCTCATCAGTGTTTTGGGATCTAAGAGGGGATGGGTGGAAGAATTAACCTACTAAAACTTTACTGCAACCCCCCACCCACAGAGAGCAGCACATCAACATGCTGAGTCCTAGAAAAAGCTCACTGACATCATAGCTCGAAGATGGAAAACCCCCAAAATTATGTTACAGAGACAAGGCATGAAGATCCTTTGGACAAGGTTGACCGTGTGATTTGAAAAAAGATTTCCACATTCTCACTCATCAGTTCACCCTGGGACAGTCACAGTGGAATGAAGGCTGGGGATGGAGCATTGGGGAAGGGAGGGTCTATTAAACAACAAATCCAATCAACAAAGGAATTAATAGAAAACTCACTTAGATACCACATGTTTAATCTCTTCCAGCCTTCAGCTTAGGCTCTTTGCTGCAGCCAACTCAACTGTTACATACATGCACATATCTTGTCCAACATGACTCAAAGTCTAAATAACTGGAAATAAAGTCAAAGTTTCCTTATTGGAGATGTTTCCAGTACTACAGCTGACAGAAGTTTGCACCATGCATCTGTTCTCGACAGAGTTTGGTAACCAAGAATCCATGTGTCACTTGGAGTTTGATGACATTTACAAAACACTACTGTATATGAAAAACATGAACAAAACATTTATTTCTTAGATGTGCTGTTCAGTCATATCTGTTTTTGTTCAGACTTCAGGTCATTTCTGTTTTGGGGAATTAGCTAAATCTTATTGACAGCAAAAACCCTGGATATTATTCTTTTTCAGACTATTCTCGGTTAGCCCTTGAGATGTGTGTGACAATGCCCGTAGATCAGCCGTTTCTGACACTCTTAGAAAAAAAAAGTGCTGCCTATGAGGTTCTTCGGCTTGTCCTCATAGAGGGATCCTTACTGGTGCCTATTAGGTCCCTTTGTAAGGATTTAAAGGGAAGCCTTTTTATAAAAGGTTCCACTCAGAACCCCCATGAGAGGTTCTACATTGGACCCTGCAATGATGTAGGGGTTCCACCTGTGGGGTTAACCCTTTATATCCCACAGGTTTCATCCAGATCAATGGAGTTCCACAGAGTTTCATGGAGAACTCTTTTATATTTGAATGGTTTTTATCTACAAACCACACAGACATATAACTGCAATGTTCGTAAATGTCTGTGACAAGGCTTTTCAGATCATACACGCTTATTGGAAATACCTTTTAAAACACGAATGTTAGAGGGTGATGATCTATAACATCCATACTCTCACCATGCTAAGAATATCTTTTTCTTCCAAAAAGGGTTCTCTGCATCAAAGGGGTTCCTATAGGAACCCTTATTCTACAGAGAACTCTGGAAGAACCCTTGATGGACCTTTCAGTGAAAACAGGACTTTCAGATGCAAATAGTTCAGAGAAGAACCTCTGCCCTTATTGAAGAATCCTTTTGAAACCCTTCTTTCTGGAGTGTACACACCAAGAACCATGCCACGTTCAAAGTCGCTTCCACATTCTGATGCTCACTTTGAACTTCAATCAGTCGTCTTGTCTGTGAACAAATGATTAAATGCATTATGTTGCTTCCATGTGATTGGCTGATGAGATACTGACACTGAACCTTGCTGATTTCAGAAACTGAAAAGGTGGACCTGATCATGTGGCCAGTGAGTGCATCACTGATACATTCGCAGTGAATTGAAAACTCTTAGCTGACTCAGTCCAAGGAAATAATCATCCTTTGAATTTAGACTTATTTGGTTAAAACCAAAAGTCTGTATTTGCTGCTTTTGTAAACTTATGTTGCAAAGCACTTCACACAGGCAGCAGAACTGTTATTAAATCATGTAAAACATCTTCATGTAAAAGAAAAAGAACAAGCAAAGGACAAAGCTATTGTAGATAGCATATAAAGTATGTTTTTAAAAGAGATTTAAACAAGGTCCCTGCTGACTGGATTCCATGGTGCTTTCACATCAAATACTCTGTCATCTCTGGTATTTAGCCATGCCTATAAAACAGATAAAACTTCCCTGCCCAAGGATCTCAGCTTACATATGGAACCATATGGAGCTAAAAGGTCAGACAATAGGAAGGTGAGAGGCCATAAGCAGCAATCAGAGTCTTAAATCAGTTCAAAAACTTCTGGGATCTGGTGCAAGAAGCCTGAAACAGTTGTGACTTGCTCTGTTCTCTTGCCTCTTCTTAAAAGTCTGGCAGCTGTCTGTGAAATCTGGAGCCAGATGCATTGTTGGCTCAGACAAGTAAAGAGACCGTTGCAATAGCTGAGCTATGAAGATATGAAGGAATATTAAACGTTTGTGTTTTTTTAACAGCTTTCTAGTTGGATACAGACAAGCCCACTGTGGCAGCAGGAAGAGGAAGAAAAACACACATTTTGGTAGGAAAGCAATCACAAAACCACTCAGGGTTCTTTTTTTCACATTTTCTGATAAGAGACGGGATATTCTCTCAGTTTTCAAGCTCTCAGCACTATTTAGTTGATAATTCAATATGAAAGTTTATTCTGCTTTACAAAGAAATGCATTTTTGTTATCATAATGTTTACAATGGTTTACAATGTTGCTTATGGTAAACTAAACTAAATTAAATGAAGAGTTGTTGAGAAACAAAAGCCGATCTATCCTTTTATTCTGCGTGTATATTCTGTGAAAATTTGCAGCGAAGTCCTGGCAAGCAGAGCTGCCAGTACTTCACTGTAAGATGTACAGATTCTTTATCACAGATTACATTAAAAGAAGTCATTTATCAGCTTTCCTACTAAAAGTCTGACGATGAGTAAACACACAGTGTATTATAAATAATTACATATGCAGGAACTAAGTTAATGTCACATCTGGGTTTTAGTTTTCTGTGTTATACATCTCCCACTTGTATAGTCCACCGCTAACAAAGTCAAACAGGGTTGATCTTTAGTTCTCCAGGTAAGCTTCATGAAGGGGAAACTACTGAAGGAGGTTGTTCCTCATGATTAAGCAAGTATCAGATTCCATGAAGTCTGGGGAAAAGGAGGATATTTCTGTAAATGCACTGTATTCAGAGATCAGCTGTTTAAAAGCATCTGATGAGCAGCAAGCAGGTATTTGAAGCTGCTGAACCGCTCCATGTAGGATGCTTCAGAGGCTGCAGTTGTGCATAAAGCTGTTTGAGCTACTCTCATGCTCACAAAGAGAACCTTTTGCATTTTCATAGAAGACTTATTTTCAGTCCGTTTTATTCTCAAATGAACGCCATGCTGCTCTGGGTGTTGCAGATGGATGGAGTTTTGGGTGGTTGGTAGACAAACACCATGTCCCAACAAGGCTGCCAACAAGGTGGTGGTGGAGTGATGCTTAGGGCTGGAATAGTGGCTCAGATGATGAAATGGCTTCTGCAAACTACTGTATGTGCAGTACCATCCATTTCCTGCCATGATATAAAAGGAAAAAGCGACTGACTTCAATCCTACTGAGAACCTGATCTTATCCATAAAAAGGAAGATCTATGGTGATGAGGGGCAGTAAGCCTCCAAACAACTAATTCTGGTCTGTCCAAGTGAGACAGGTTGGACTGAAGGAGGGCAGAAACTCAGGACAGAGGAGCTGGGAAAACACTGGAAGACGATACTGAAGGGAGGGGGACCATAGCTTAAATAGCTGGGAGGGAGGGAAGACGACAGGGCACAGGTGAAGACAATAAGGCAGAGGGGGGATAACACAGAATGGAATCTAAACTGATAACTAGCATTTCAAAATAAATCAGACTCACAAAGACTTAAAATACTGGATCCTGAAAGATTCAGTCAGAAAATATTCATCAACTTCCAAGTTCAAAGGATGAGGGGAAAAGGTACCACATGTACTCATATGTGAACATGAACTGGATCTGTAAAAAACTGTTTCTTTTTGTTTGTCTTTACAAAAATGATCATCTATGTTATACAAAAATTAGATGTGTAAATGTTTAGTTATTTAATGTTGGAACCTGTGTTGCAGAATAAATAAACTGGATTAAGGCCCGTTAATGCTTCCTGACGGACTTAAATGGGGAGGTCTGTTCCAAACGTTTTCATGCTTCTTACTTCCATGCGTCTTTTGTGTTTCTTTGACTAACCTCCGCTAAGCGGCAGTGCTGAGTTCATTGTTAACTTCGCAATGCAACGTTATGGTCAGACATCGGTCGGCGGCACAGACGCGCTGCTATAGAGTTGTTTCTAACCACCATCACCCTGAACACTTGTAGCGCCTTATTTCAAAAGCTTGTGCAACTTCTAATGTTTTAGTTCCTGTCTTCATTCTTCTTCTGTGGTTTTCCTCTTCCCGTTTATCTTCTTCTCCCTCTCTGGTTTGGTTTTGCTTAACTTACTCAACACTGACACCGCGGTTTCCGGTGGTATTACTCCATCTTCTACATCGAGTGGTGGATGTGCAAGGAGCCTGAAAACGCACCAAATACGCACGTAATTGACGCAGAAGATGGATGAAAATCTGCGTATCCGTCATCTGTGTCGAGCATAAATGGGCCTTTATGGGTTTATCAATGGCAATTTTATTCAGTAAAACTCAGGTTATTTAAGATGAAAAAAATCCTTTCCAATGTCATTCACGTTGATGTTTCAGCAGATATGAACAAAAAACACATCTGTGTAATAATTTAAAACAGTGTGTTTCATTTCAGAAACACTTTTTGGCAGCTCTGGTCTTTAACCATTAGGTCTATGTCTCCTTAACTTTTCTCTTTTCAGACATTTATTTTGTAAATCTTTCCTTCAGATTGAATACAAGCTAGCTGCTGACAGTAAAAAACAAAAAGAAAATCAAACTTTTACTGAAAAGTTATGTTATAAAAACATCTTGTTGGAGCCAAAAAGCAAATTTATGCAGTCAGGAAGTTAAATAGGATGTCAGTCAGTGGATTGTGAGGGGATGTAATGAAACCACTGCATCATCTGATACAACATCCCCACAGAATTAACTTTGTACATTCGAGACATACAGGGGTATACTGGTAATTGGGCCAAAGTAATTTTCTTTAGCAATCTATTGGACCAGTACTTTACAACATGACAAGACTCTGACATTTTCTTTGGCTCAGCCTGGAGTACTGGAGGGAAATCGGAGTTATAATTGTACGATATAATTTTATTAGATAAATTATATTTGAGTTGAGCAATGGGATGTGGATGAGATTGCGTCTGTGGGGGAAGGTTGGCATACTGAGCAGATTTATTACAGTTTTTATTGACAAAATTCATAAAGTAGATTAAAAGAAGCATGAGTGTGAAGCATTAAATGAGTCAAAGAGACTCCTGGGGGCATGTGAAGGAAAACAAGAGGGGGGGTGAAGGAGAATACTGGAAGTTATTGCTGAGACCCAGTTACCACAGGGATAATTAGTTTCCACTAGAGCAATACATATAACTGTCATCGCTCTCAACCCTCAATATTTTTATTGACTTGCGTTGTCACAACACGGTGGATCTGCGTAACATTCAGCTGCCTGAACTGGTTAGAAGCAGGTGAGAAACGCTGCAGAGCTTTCTGCTCATGGCAGCCGCGTTGAAAGGTCATGTGAAGCATTGTCCCTTAAGAGCTGTGGGAAGCATGCAAACACAAGATCTATTATTATCTCATAGAGGAGGCAGATTTTCGAATGTGCTAAACATAAACATCCTTATTGAGTCAGTTCCAAAGCTTTAAGACTCCTTTTTTTCTTTGCCAAGTTTTTGGTCTAAAATGCTTCATGAGGCTACAGTGCCTTTTGCAGACGACAGAACAAAATCCAAGTTCACAGTTCTAAATTAATTGTTTTAAGTAGCTTTAAGATTCAGTGTGAAATTGCACGGTTGCAATAAAAACATAGCATGGGAGGAATCAAGCAAATCTTATTATTGCCGCTCATTGATGGAGAAAAGTTACAGGGCCAGTGAGATTATATTCATAACAGTTTAATACTCCTGACAGTTTTCAGACGTTTTCAAAGAGATACAGCTCAGACTCTCCAAGCCTCATTTGGCGGTCAAATGGTAAAGTCTTGACAGTATAATTCAGTATAAACTGGCTTGTTTGAAAAAATTGCTGAAGACTTTCCTCTGCAAAAAAAATGTCACAGAAATCATATTTTTGCAAAGCTGAATCTAAACAAGCCACAGGGTTTCTGCAACAAGGCCCTTTAACCCTCAGGGTACCTTTAACCTGACCAGACCAAAGATTAGATGTTTAGTCAGAATGCACATCAGCACAAACGCTCCCAGCTGTCAACCAAACATACAAGTAAATCTTCAAGAACATTCTGATTGATGCTGCAAACCTCAGTGGACTGAAACAATACCTCCGTTTCTGATGTGTAAAACTAATACTTATTTATTTTTCATGTGACCCTATTTGTTTTTGAAAGATTATAAATCTTAAACATCCATTTATGTATCCTAATAATTCTTTTAGCTAAAAATGGAAAAACTCCAGGAACATGTTTGTGATGGATGGAGAATAAAAAACAAGGTCAGGGTCTCAAACACATTAGCCCTATTTATGCTTCCTCCATAGGTCCTTTTAGTGTAAGTGATTAATGCCCAGGGCTTTGCAATAAACTATGAAGATCTTCCAGCACTTTACTGTTTTATTTAAACAGAAATCTAAAACCAAAAAGATTTGATGAATTAGTCATGTGAGAATTGTTTCATGATGCCATCTCTGCGAGCAACAACACAAATAGTCATTGAAAATAAAAAGCTCTTCATGGCTGTGACTAATTACTAGTATTTTTTTAATGCTGGAAAAAAACAACTTTTCTCTTTTCCTCAAGTTTCCTTCTCGATGGGAAAATTCCTAGAAAGGTAGCTATTTCAGAGGAGCGTGACCAACCACTAACAGTGAAGAGCTGCCGCTGAGATCTTGTTTGAAGTGGGCCTGAAAAGATGGACGAACTCTGGCATTTTGTATTTCTTTTAATGGATAAAAAGTTAATATTAACAGAGATTTATAGAGAGCAGCTCCCATAATAGATGCACATTTTCACTCAGTCTGGGGTAAAACAATAAACTTACACTCACTGTTTCTGGTCTCTGCTCAGATTCTGTGTTCTCCACCAGATCTCACCTGGATATCATCAAACAGCGAGCTCTGTCCTGCTGATGTAATGGGCATATAAGTGAAAACAGGCAACGGCCCCTGAGAGCCACAAATCCTCTCTGCTGAATTCTGTCCCAAGTGTGGGTGAAAGCGAAGACAGACGCGCA
>JAVQJG010095095.1:0-22141 GCA_036024015.1 Craterocephalus amniculus | reverse complement strand
ATCTGCAATCAGCATCATAGGAAAAGTGAATATGGGCTTGTGATGCTGTGTGTATGCATCTAAAACACTATCTGTTACACGTAAAGCACATTTACTTCTAACCTGGGGAAATGTTTACCAAATGCATTTTCTCCAGCTGTTTGAAAGTACATATATACCCCGCACTTTATGATTTATAGTGATTTGAAGCTCAAGGGGAGTCTGTTTTCAGTTCTCATGTTTAGTCACACCCAGCTCAGAAAATCAAATAATAGGGGAAGCTCAATTTAATCACCCAAAATGTCCTCTGAAATGCTTCAGATATGCACAAATAACTCCATATAGAGTTTTTTTTTTGTGATTGTGTGCCTGTGTGTGAGTGGATGTAATGAGGCCATGGTGATGCTGTAGCATTCCGGCACGTAGAACTCCATCATTTTTAGAAAAACTCAAGTGGGAATAGTGCAGGAGAACAGCGGGGAACAGCTGGATCGCACACAATAACTGTACCCCATGCTGCGTGCAGACACCTTACCATTCCTGAGTACCCCCCCCTCACACTTTCATTTATTTCTTTCAGCATCGCCACTGAGAGTGATCACTGTGGGGCAGGAGAACAAATGGAACAGATTACCATGGACGAATATCCGGTAATGAACAAATCACTCCACTTCCAATCAGGCTTCATAACAAATTGCGTGCTGTGGTGAAGCGCATCGGCCCGAAGAACAGGTGCTGTGTAGGTCAGTGACATAAATGTGCATCTGAACTCTGACCCACCCCTTAAAACCCGACTTGCCATAAAAACCAATAATCCTTAACAGACATCCACATCTGGTCTCAAGCACATATGGTCATCTATAATAAACGGTACCCTCATATCAGTCCCTGCGATCTCTCCACAGTGGCACTGACATGAGCTAAAGTGGGAAATAAAGACATTTCAAGAAAGATCTCTAACACTCTAGGTCCTCAAATTAACATATCAAATGGTAATGGTCCTATCAAGAATGAATAAAGCACCAGCTCTTTTTCTTTTTTACCCCTTTTATCTCAAGGGTATATTTTCAGCGTGGAGGAAATCAAAAGCCTCTGTGAGACAAGAACTATTTCTTCTTATTACTCAACAGAGGCAGATAACATCTTATCTCTGTAGGGTCTCTGTCATAAGAGCTTTGAGGAAACACACACATTGTGCACACAGAAGCTCCTCATCATAGGAGAGGATGAAAACAGGCCATTATGCATGAACTGGTGCACATAAACAAGGATGGGCCAAAACACCAGCCGTTAAATCCAATTAACCCTTCGCTCTGATCCCCTCCATGCATCCCTGCTCCCGTCTAGTAACGCCAGACCTTCCCGCCATTTTATTAGTGTGTGTGTGTGCGTGAGAAGAACCCTCCACTATTCTAATCCAGTCAAAACCCTGCTAATGCAACTCACATAATCAAATCCACCAATCGCTGGATTCTGTGCACAAAAACCCGTGTCACATGACTGACTGCACATGAGCTCAACGCTGGCTGGGAGTTAGCGCTGTCATTTTGCACTAATGTTATTCCACTGTATCTTTTTTCTCTTCTTTAATATAATTTGGGAGTCTAAGCACTGGCTTCTGCCAGTCTAGCGCTAAGCCCCTGGTGGGCTAGGCTAATCAGTTTCCAGCATTTCTGAGGGAGACAATGATCCCAGTGTTAGCGCTGGCTAATGACAAGCTAACACAATTAGCCTAGCCTCCCTGGAGGTGAGCTCAGAGCCAGGGCCCATTCTTGCCCCACCTCCTGTGGGCTCCTCATCCACTTTCTCTACATTACTATGGAGCCTAATGGCCTCATATTAAAAAGACAGATGGAACATGAATGGGAAGGGAGTTAGAGACTTCTTGAGTTACATTTATGTCTTGGATATAAGCGACATCCGTGACAGCTCGGATGTTCAACATTACCTCCCTACTCTTATGAGTTATCAATAAAGAACAAACAAGCTAAAATGTGCACAATGACTAAAGCATCAGTCTTCATTTTTCCTTTGTCTCCTCGGTCTTCATGTGGGAATTCTTCCCCTTTTTTCATAGATACAAAATAAATCATTCTTATAATAAGTTTAACGTCAAATTAGAACAAGTCCTCTTAACTATCATCGGCATGCAATCGGTCTTATCAGTGAACCGCATCATCAACAACGGCTAATGGGCGGCACTAATGTGCTTCTGATTGAAAGACGGAGGCTGGAATGTGGCAAACATAATTCAGTAGCATACTCATAGGTCCAGCAGGATGTATTACCCTCAGTGAATGCTATGATGCACCAGATCACAAAAGAAAATACATACCAAACATAACAAAAACACTTTTTATAAATTAAAGCACTCTTTTTTTGTTTTACAAATTCAACAGTGTGGCTTCCAAGTTCTTTTGATCAAATATCCCTTTATTCTCCAAACATCTTTAGATTTCATTTAAGAGTTAAGTAAAAAATCATCTGACCACAGCATTTCTATCTGAATATGCCTCAAATCAAAGTTTTTTCTCAGTCTTCCAGACATAATCTTGACATCAATTACCAGATAATCTTTCAGAAAGCGGGGAGTTCAAGAAGGAAGCTAGATATCTATTACAGCTTTCCCCTGTTTGGTAGTTATCAATTAGGTTCATTTTCAGATCATCACTCAGCTTAGAGGAGCTCATGGCTGCTGAAAGCTACCACAGGAAACTTTTAGATGGAAGAGTGTCAGCAGCACTCTCACAAAATTTCTTTTTTTTTTTTTTTAAAAAGGGCTGACAGAGTAGGAACTTACTTGAATTTTGCATTCACTTGATCTGCTGCTTTATGGTAGTTCTCAGTGGTGACCTTGTAGAATTGAGAGCTCTGTAGAGAAAAATGAAGAGGGGTCAGTGGTCGCTCAGATGCGTAAGAATGATTAATAGCCAACACTACACAATAAAAGTGATTGAAGCTTTCAAACCAAAGGAAACATTTCAGCACAATGATTTTTCCTGAAATGGTAAAAGAAATCCAAGCAGCTCTGCTTCATCTCTAGAACATCAAATGGAAATGAAAACAAGCATATCTATAACTATAACTAGGTTTAATGATTACAGCACATGTTACAAGTGGAGTAAATATCAGATTTGCTCTATGTGCACACACAGTAGAGAAATAAGTGTTTTAGTTGTACACAAAGGCGCAGCACTCAGAAACAACGGGTGTAGGCTGCACAGGAGTCTGGTTAAGATCAGGATCACATCTCTGCTGTGGTCGTTCTGCGTGTTGTTTGCCGATGCTGGGTTTTCTCCTGATGTTCCCAGTTCCTCTTTCAGCCTCAAATATGCATATTAGGTTAAATGGTGATTTGATAGTCATCTGACGGCCATTTTCAAGGGATAATAACACAAAATGACTTTTTTTTTAAAATTTAGATGTACACAAAAGTCACGCTTTCAATATAACATTTTACTTTTGATTTTTAGTTAAAGTGATTGGACTCCACAAGCAAGAGTGACTACACATAAACCAATCTTTTTTTGGGACAATCTTATACCTTGATTTCTTTCTGTGTGGGTTGTGTATGTCTGTGCATGTGTGTGAATTATGAGTGTTTGCCCTTATCCTCTGACAAAAGACTTCTGTAATAACAGAGAGCAATCCTGTAAGGCCACGGGGTCGCTAGTCAACAATGTACAGACCAGTGGTCAGAATCCCCCAGTGACCTGTAGCAAATGAACCCATAGTAGGACCACTCAACCTAAATTACCTCCTCAAACACAGCCATATAACCTTGCTCCTGGACCATTTATACAAGCCCAGGAAGATCGTTCTTGTCTGCTCCCAGTGGCTGTTATGCACATTTATGATCACGTCGAAAGAAGTTGTAAAGTGTGAAAGATAGCACGACTGAGAGCAGTATGACATGTGATGGAGGGGGTCGTGTCTGTTAATTCATATGGAGTTTGTGGAGGAATCCAGAATATAAAAGGTAAAACTTGTTTTATATGAAAAGTAGAAACAACGTGGCCTCCCACCCGCAACACCAAGCAGACTGGATAAAATAGATCCATTTGTCACATCAAAGCAACAGTGTGTCTTTATACAACTTAACTCTGAAGGACAAAGATACAAATGGTTTTGAGAACTTCTAGTTTATGTTCTTAAGACATAAAACGTCACTCTAGTAGCAGCTACAACTTTGTGAGTTGGATGCCCAAGGTCAGCCCTTTTTTTATGGTTTATTACAGAAAAAGCATGAACACAAAGTAAAATGTGAGAAGCATATGAACCATGTCTTCTGCAGAATAAATGTAAATATTACTGGAACTGTGTTCAAGATATTTATTAATTTAAACTATTTTTAATCATGCTCTTTGTAAACCCTTCCATAGATAACTAAAGATACCATGCTAGAAACAAAAAGATATTTAAAATATACCACAGATCGAAGACTACAGTCCAAATTTGATAGTAACGCCAAAAAAAAAATCTACCTACACATAATTTCCTCAGGGTTTTTTTAAACTTAATGCTGCTGGATTTTTTTATGAAATTTCTGTATCACGAATATCGGCGTGCAAACTGCATTTTCAAGAGAAAATACATAAAAATGAGGCACACCTGCCATCTTCATGATGCTGTTACAACGATTTGTGGGTTTATTTTTGCGTCACTTTTGAGGGACAAATGGTTTTATGACCTGCTTCACTTTGATGATTGACAATGAATAAATAAATACATAAACATTTTGTTGAGAAAATTTCTATTAATGGATAATTGGTGTGAGGTGTGTGGGAGGAACAGGCACATCCCTACAATGGTAGATGGGTGCAAGACAACCATTGTAACAAGCAATGTGAGTCCACACACAACGTCACTTCAATAACCTCATTGGGAGCATCTTTTTGTTTGCAGATTCTAATTGCTTGTTACAGTAATTTGTGTGAGGTACCTAGATTTTATCCATTTATCTTTTTGTACCCAATGTAGTTCTTTTACTGTAAAATTCTTTGGATCTAAATAATCTTGGCTTTCCATCAGTACACTGCATGTGTACCAACTTAGAATTAATAACACTAATAAATAACATTTAAGTTAAAAATCAAGTTTGAATAAATGTAAACTATTTAGCATTGCTTAGAAGATGAAGCTCATAAGAAGCGACTGTGTTATTGTATGTATCTTGGCCGACCTATCCCAGGTTTGTTTGGCTATTTTCTTTGCTCAATATTTGCCAAAGAAACCACGGGAGATGTCAAGCCGAGCACTGACCTGTAATATATTTTATAAATGAAACTGAGACTTTCAAGTGGTTGCAGCAGCTCAAATAATGATGTCAGTTCTTAACAGCAGACAGATGGCAAAGTGGCGTGAGCAACACAATCAACAGGCTGCAGCAATAGAGTCTGAGGTTTTAAAGTATATTAATGTACAGGATGCTTCAGTAGCGTGACCCCTTAAATATTTTGTCTTGCTGTATTAGTGACAATAACACATTGGCTGACAGAAAAAGAATGACTCAAAAGCTGTAATCTTCACGCACGGCTCTGCAATTATGAGGAAAGGTAGTGAATAGAACTATTGATAACTATCCATATAGAAGAAGAACCTTACAATAGCCATTGCTAATGATGCAACCATGGATGAAAACTTCTATTACAATAATTAGCTTATATAAATAGACCTTCACATAATGTGGAAAATATGTATTCTATCAAAAAAAAAGGACTCACCATCCCTTTCATACTAAAAATCAATTATCTATCAGTATCATATTTACTAGATAAAAAACACTAAAATCATCTTGCGTATATTCCAGACACAAAATGACCAAATTTAAGCTTTTTGCTGCCTCCTGCTCTGACTTCACCTCCATGCAGGGAATACATTCATCATAGTTCAGCAAGGATCAATAAGAATGAACTGCGCAGCTGAAAAGATCAATAGTCATGTGTTGCAGAGGAAAACAGGATGGGACATGACACTGACAAAAGGTCCAATTCAAGTTGGAGTCCTCTTCATTTGGATGGACACTTGTGTAAATGAACTGCATTGTACTGCACTGCAGGTAATCACAGTGCGCAGTGAAAATGTATTTCATTTTTGACATTAATATGAATTTGCTATTCTTTGGTTACAAAAGGCTCAGGTATGAATATTAAGAAAAATTGTATTTAATTCATTCAAATGTGTGTAAAATGTATTTAATCATAATGCAAATTAACATGCTCATATAGGCTTATTTTTATTATTCTGTGTATAACGTGGACAGAACTAGCACGACATCAGTTTCTCAGGTGAATATCAGTCTGTATATCCCAAGGGTTAGGGTGTATTAGCAACCATTTGGGCTTGAGAGGGGTTTTCAGTTCCAACAAAGCAAGTGTCTGAATGTTAGGAAGAATGACTTAAGACAGTTCTACTCGCAGACTAAACTGAGGATTTTGAGGTATGCTAAAGAGACAAGAATAAGAACTCTCCTGGGTGCTGGGATTAAGCTGCCGGAGGAGAAGGAGACCGTCCAAGTCAGGTTCGGCTCTCTGTCTGGAATACTACATATAAGGTAATAACACCGGCCTAAAAGGCAGAGCGGGCACTAATCAGCGCACTAATCCACCTGAGATGACGAACGCCCGCGTGTGTCCATGATTGCATGTCCATTTTCAATACAGGGGAACGCACACACCAAATACCCATGCTTACTTGCACACAACCAGAAACATAAATCACATTGTATGGGAACATTTGTGGAGCTTCAAGCTAAAGTGTCGACATGTACCCTGGTGACTAGGCATGAACAGGGACTCACCAGAGAGAGGCGTAATTTCTGTGATTACGGAGTGGCTCCAAATTGTGATGTCCTGCTGTTGTCCCGACTGATTTGACCCTGAAATTTTACTAGGCTTCGAAAAAACAGACCTTGCTCATTCGCGAGGGAAACACTCCTTTCTGAATCAAAAATGTTAGCAACGGCAAAACACAAGCAAGACAAAACCCTGTGCTTCCTCAAAGAAATAAACATCTCAGCTGTTCCACTCGGGCTCATCCGCGGACAAACAAGGAAACTTGGCGCAGTGTATTACTTTCCTGTGTGATTGTGAATCTAACACCTCTTGGATAAAACAACTTCTGTTTATGGTCACCCCATTGACTCTATTTGCTTTCCACCAGGTTTTGCAGCTCATCTGGAACAAAACAAAATGCTGGTAGGGGGCTGCCGAAGACAAATTAAGTCATTACTGCTAATGCACTGCAGCGATATGGAGAAGATACAGGCGGAATGCTGAAGCTCCATTTAGAGAAAAATCTTCCCATTCGTAATGAATAAAACAAATAACTCCCTTTACTGATGGCTTCTCTGGCTTATCTGCGGCTAAGCAGAAGGACTCAACATGGGGAGAAGCCCCACCGTGTCCAATGCACACTTCCATGTAGCAAGAAAAATCAAGACTCCAGCTGTGCAGCTTGATCATAAGAACAGCAAAGAGGCTGGTAAACAGGTTCCAAACCTATTCTTCATACAGGAAACAGATTTAACTTTTTACATGACTCAGGTGGGGTTTCATGGGTTGAATCATCAGTGATCAGATCTTTCATCTCAAATTCCATAGTATATATTTTTTCTTTCCTAATGTGAAGGAAACACCTGCCCACCACTTACTCCAACCACATTTACAGACATGATGCACAGCTAACTTTAGATGCAGTGCAATGTAAGCATATATCCTCACAAGTGTAAGCTCTTTCCACTAGAGAAAAAACAAATCGTGCATATGCCTGGGCTTTGTAAATCCACTACATCAATAAGCAGAAACGCGAGAAAATAGTAAGAAATATGGAAGAAAAAGTTTAGAATATTCTTCTCTGTAGTGGCATCAGGGACAAAACATAAACACGCAAATTCCACTGCATCTAAAATTTGCTTTGCATCATGTCTGTAAATGTGGTTTGAGTAAGTGATGGGCAGGTGTTTCCTTTACATTAAGGGGGAAGAAACATTTTATAGTTCACTGACAAACAAGGGTCCATGCACCCTGGGAACTCTGAACTCTAGAAGCATTTAAAAGGCATGTATAGAATAGATTTTCATCTGTTGTTTTGCAATAATTTAAATTAAACATCAATATTGCTGCTAAAACAACTGACCTAGAATTGAACAAAATTTCACATTTTGCGCCATTTATGTGTGAAAAAAAACAAAGAATAAATGAATAAAGTAAGCTCCAAAAAATCCAACTCCCTGCAGCAGTTTTGCATTTTCTACATTCATGCCATATTACTTTCTTGTACTTGGACAGACCTACTTTTAGGTTGTCAAACCTTACATTCCAGTACTGGAGTGTAACATGGACCGGGTTACAGTAAGTGTGGGAAAATGATGCTTTGTTTGTTTATTTTTTTATTTTATTTCTTATGCAATTCTAAAATATTGGCAGTACCTTAAGCTAAAATCTAAGGATGCACCTTACAGTTTATGAGATGCACCAATAAGGATACCAGAATCATGACTCCATCGGATAATGTATTTGTACTTGGTGTTGCAGTACTACCAGATTCCAATGTGGAAAACTACAGCCATCAAAATTAACATGTTCAAATGTATAGACTAATCAGTGTATCAGCTTTTTTTAACACATAAACACCAAGAAAATTACTCATCCCATGTCAAAAACCTGTACTTGGCATTATATTGGTGAGAAAACTTATTTTACTGTAAGTGTGTAGCTGCTTTATCATAATAGTGAACCAAATCCACACAAAACTACTTCATCTTCCTCATTTATAAAGATTCTGACAGTTCTAAAGCCTGACATTTAGTTAATGCACAGGACGACTCATTTCTTAAAACACATAATTAACCACTCAGGCGCTGCATCTGGCATACTGGTCTGCACTTGTGAGCTGGAATGGGATTTATACTCATATCCATACTCAGCATTGGTAAATACTCAAATTTAAATACTTGTACGCGCATTCGGTTTGGAAAAAATATAGAATCATTACATTCCTACTACGATTATGAGAGCAGTCTTCTCTACTAAAAGCCATCAAAAAAGAGAAGCAAAGTTCAAATTTTTTCACCCATCGAAGCATGGCAACAACTCACATCCTCAACTCTGCAAAGTCCACTTTGCAGGATGCAGTAACAGCTGCTGAGTGACAACTACCCCCAATAAACCATCTAAACTTGGCAGTCACGAAAAAAGTGTTTGGATTTTGGGGCAAACCAAACTGCTTTCATGACTAAGTAATGCGAGTCCAGATAGGTTTTCCTTTTCCCAAACTTGACCTTTCAACAGAACCCACCTCACCACAAGCCTAGAAACTTGCCATTCCTGAAGGCAACACCTCTGGGGCTTGTTTAATCACGCTGCTCCCTATAAGCTGACACTTCAAAAGCTGTATGAAAGAATTACTGATTTTAGCCTGTGGAAAGTTACAGCTGCTGCGTTTTCTCTTCAATAAATGAATGTGCCACTCTGTTGTTGTTAAATCACCATTCCTTGAAGAGACTTCCTGTTAAATCCCCTAGAATCCCATCATGCGGTTAAAACAGCAAACAGTGGGAGACATAATAATTTAACACTGCGGAACACTGTCATGTTTTTACTCCGGATTACTCTGTCTCCACTTTTACAACAGAGATTATGCTGGGAGCTTCATTGTGAGGGAGAGAAAAGTCTTCCCAAAACAGTCATTGCCTCAAAAATACTGTTTTTATCTTAATATTTTATCACTAAACAAATCCGTAGACATACTTATAGCATCAAACAGAAACAGCCAGAGAGATTGAGAGTAAAAGGGAAAAAAATGACAGATAAAGGAGGGAGATGAAGCTAGCAACTCAGAGATGGAGATTGAGACAGAAGCCATTACTGTTTTTTTGATACTCTCTCTATAGTATTTCTTCCTTTCACAGAGCAGAGGAACTTTGCTATAAGATGGCAATTGCTGTTGTGATTGTCCTCCATAGGAGAGCAGAAAAATCCAATTTCATCGATATACAAGGCGCGAAAGAAAGATAAAAAAAGAAGAAAAGAAAAATCCTTTCTGGAAAAAATGAAATGAAATTGAGGCATGCAGGGGGGAAAAAACACAAAAAAGAAAGAAAAAAGCTGAAAAGGGAGAGAGAGACATACAGACAAAGATGTGAGGGGGAGGGATGGTGAATAAGACACCGCTAGGAAAAAAAACAAACACTGGCAAGTTGATTGTTAAATATGAGATTGTTTTACAGCGAAGCAGGTATTGAGTGAAAATGTAATAAATATATAGATATTGTTTTTAGGGGCTATTTGGTGGCTGTGGCCCCAGCGAGCGGCAGCAGCAGGCTGAGCTGTCTGGGAGCTGGGTGATGGCCTGTCACTGGAAGCCTTTCTGATGAATGGCCATGTTGGATTGGAAGAGACGTGTAATATATATCAGACTTATATTCCATCTCTCTCCCTCTTGCTCTCTGTTGGCCTCTCTCTGCCTCTTTCTGCAAGTGTGAGAGATGCTGGGGGAACCCTGAAGTATGGGAGGAACTGAGGACAGATGGAGGGGGGGAAATGTGATGGGAGACAAGATTTAGCTATTGCAGTACACTCAGAGAGAAATCACATTTTGTGCATTCTCACTGGAAAAAAAGATGAGTTTGCACACCTAAAAATACACAGATAGCAACAGTCTGTGTTGGTGTTTTGTAGCTGTTTGAAAATGAACTCGGACTGATTCTCTGCCATATATTTCAATGTCTTTCTTGAACTTATGCAAGTTATTTTATTTAATGATAAAATCAAAAAGAAAAATCTTATTTAAGCTCCTAAACTTTTTGATAGATGGAACACATCAATTCTCTTTCTCTGTTTAAAACCTAATCACAGCTAAGTCCCCTCATTGTACTGGACTTATACATGAAGCAAGAGTAAGTTTATCTGATAAATCAATTTTTGAACTAAACATTTTCATTGAGTCCAAAATCAATAATGGTAGTTTTTGTCTTTTTTTGCTGAGAAACAAAGAACTCTTAAATAAAACTGTGAATGGCAAATAACCGGAACAGATCTGGAGGTTGGAGAATCTGGGAACCTATAGGCTGGATGCAACCTTCTCAAATTGGTATAATATACCTGCAGTTTATGCACACTTCATAACAGGTTTAAAAGCACAAAATCATGCTAATTTTAATGCAGATAGTTTAATCCAGGCAGTATGCTGAAATACTATTTTAGCTCCTCTCTTATAAATGACCCTGAGAGAGGTCAACTTTGATGTAACAGGAGGTATCAGGAAGGGTGATCATTCTTTGTCTGACAACAAATAAATAGGTCTGCATTATGCAATTGTATTACAGTGATGTGCTACATCTGGACTACAAATGAGGCTGATCAGTGTACAGCATAAAGAGTTTGACCTGGTTCTCAAGATATATGTTCAGGACTCGTCATTTTTTATTCAGCTTCTGTCTGCATCTTTACGTTTATTCTCCACCCTATGCATACAAAGCTACATACTGAGCTTTCTAACCTGAAACTGACATGAAAAGACCAACAGGGACTACAGTGAGCACACAGGAATACAACATGCCAAAAGTGATTTTGGCTTACATCGGGGGGGAAAGCTCAGGGGATAAAAAGCGCCTTAGTTGCCTTCCAAAAGGGGCAGCGAGGGCAGAAAAAGGAGGGTTATTAACACAGTCCAAACAAACGGCACCCCTGTGGAGTCCAAACTGTTCAACACACAGCATGAACACATGCAATACACCACCACTGATCCCCATTTACCATGTCCGAGCACACAGTGAATCATGGCACCGCCTCCGCAACACAAATCTTGTTGAAATAGTTTTCCAATTAAAAAAGAGGGATTTCTACATGTACATTTTCAAGGCTAAGATGGGCGGAAAATTCCATTTAATTCCTGTGCCTGAATCATACAAATCGGTGTGAGTGCTGCTCGTTTTAGCAGCCCTGAGATCCACGTCCCTCATTTCAAATACTCACCTTTCCTTTTCACTATTCAGCGATGGGTTTTAGAGGTCTTCCAACCTTTTCTTCGCTATTCTCTCTTGTTCTTTGTGATTTGTGACATTTAATCTTTTCACCACTCTTCTGTTTCTCTTTTCAACAAAAATCGCTTCCTTGTTCTTTCCCCACATCCTTCACTCACAAATGTCACTTTATCTTAACTTTTAGAAACACCCATTCAGGGACTATCTTAAATCCCAAATAGGCTCTTGCTGTAAATTTTCTTTATTTTCTTTTTTTAAGCTTTTTTCTGCTTGAGTTCAATTATTGTGTCTCCTTTTACCTTGAAACCTGGCCATGTTGTCTCCCACCTCTGTCCTTTTCTTGCTCTCAATCCTGTTTCTCTCTGAGGTGTGAAGGTGATTTGCTGACACTTTGATCTAAGGAATATTGACCACAGGGCAACAAGGCTGATGAATGGCTGGTGCCTACAGTCGATACTGCCCACGTTTGTTGGGACTCATCACTTCTTCTATCTGCAAAAGTGCATCCGATGATGTAATAACGCAAAATGAGCTGAGAAAAACAGCTTGGCTGTAAAAATGGATCTATAGAATCTAAAGTCTAGCTGACCCATATCTCATATCATGTCAGCTCTCTGATGCTCTAGTCTTATTATTTTCTTCAAAGAGCCAGAGATTAATTTATGTTATCACTAACATTTTGACCAATGGGAGAAAAAGAAACATTTGTAATATTATGTTGGAGTTTAAACACGGACAATGGGCGCAAAAAAATCCAAGCTACTATAATTGAAAGTAATAATTGCCCAGTTGGTCTAATCAGTAATGAAAACACTTAAGGTGGAAAAAGAATCTACTACAAAATAAAGCACCTTTTCCAGGAATGATTTGTGCACATAATTCATCACTCAGCTACGAAATCAAAGGACAATTTACATAAAGATATATTTTTTAAAAACTTTATACTAGTGTGAGATTGGAACAATAAAAACATTGGTTCCTTTTTCTTCCACAATGTCTTCAAAACAGTTTGTAATTTCTATTTGACTTCCACTATGGAGACCATTTGACTTTTTCCAAGGGATCTCTCACTGCGACCAGCATGGAGCTGCCATTTGAAATGTACTAAGCATAGCAGCTGACCCTTGTCCCAATCCATAGGACACTGGTTTGACAAGGAACTATGGAGTAGTGTCATTTTCAGGGACAGAAGGACACATACAGACGAAGGAAGGAAAGAAGAAAAGAAGGAAAGAGATTTAACCCTTTATCCTTAAAGCTCAGAAACAGAGGGTGGGGGAAAAAAAGACAAAAGGTGGCAATTACAGGAAAAACAGCAATCCACACCACACCAGGGAATGCATGCAGAGTTTAAGTCTGAGGATGATAATAAAAACAGTGGGGTGGTGGGATGAAGGGACAGAGTAAATATGATGTGCTTTGCCTGAACCCAGTGGCGACAAAGCCCTCTGTGGAGGAAATCTGTGAGCTCTTTTCTTGGTGCAACACTGTCAATGTCTACATTATTCAATAATGTATGCATATTGAATGAAACAATCTCTTTTCCTTCAGCTTCAAATTCTCTGTTCTCTGCCTTAGAATATTCTCTTTGGCTGCACTTTGGTATTATCTAGACAGCAAATCTCTGTTTTGGTTGATCCTCAGAAAATCAAAAAGAGGCAAGTCGGTTTACTGCAATATTCAATGAACCAACATTGATGAGAGCTACATTAAATATGCATGGTGTATGCGAGGAAGATCGCTGCTCCGTCATATGAGGAAGACTCTTAATATGGATACAAGAAATGCAAAGAAAGAAACAAGTTCTTAACATTTATCAAAACAGGTTGCTTACCCTCTCCTCCAGCCGGGCCACCTGCTCTCGGTAAAAAACATCCTGCTTCTTCAGATCTGCTTCTTTGGCCTCCAGCTGCTTAGCCTAAAACATCCAGACATGTACACACAGAGAGGAGAAAAAGCCATTACTTACATGCTCAGCGAAGCATCGGCAGTTTTAACAGAATGATCAGAGTAACACTCGCGCAAAAAGAGATTGCGCACACACGGCTGACTTCTTAATGAGACCTCAGATGAGACACTATTATAGTGCAACACAGACACATGACACCGTACTTTTATAAATAACATACACTAGGGGAGATATGGTCAGAAACATGTGCCTGCTTTGCTTGATGATCAAACCACATCCAAGAGCCTGATCTGCTTGAGCAGGTACTTCAGGTGTGCCTTTGTCCTCTTCTGTTCATTCTTCAGCCAAATTACTATCAGGCCGAGATGATAACATCAGTTCTTAGTGAGAACAAGGGTTGTTTTCTGCCATATATATTTACCCAGCCTACCTATCTTCACTGTCCTCCTCTCGACTGTGACCTTCACTAAACGTACGGCTGACTCTCAAGGTGATATACAGAACAGATAAGACCTGATATATCAGCGTTCAGTAAGAAAAACACTATCACACTGCAACTGAAGGCCAAAAACAAATAAAAATGCCAAATTGGCTTGTGTTTTCAACAATCACCAAAAAAATTACAGCACCTGCTTGAAGCTGTGGAATTATTTATTATTATCACGGCTTCAGGTGCACCGACAGCTACAAATAAACTGGAATCATAGAGTGGGCAAAATTTGTAGCGAACAGAAATGTAAACAACAATAATCCAGGAATGAACACAAAGGTCCAATCAGCATCAGTGAAATCAGCACCTCATCTACTGGACTTTCAATTAATATTCAACCGAAAAGGCTTTGGATACTTAATTTGACTGGATTGGATTAGCATGTTAAGATAAAATATAATATAACACGTTAAAGTCAATATTTATAATCAAGGAAAAAAGAAAAATACAAAATGAAAACATGTCCCAGGCTGTTCACTTCACTGTACTTATATTTATTCTCATATATCAGTGAGTACAACTGCATGAACTATAAACCTGTGTCACTTTAAAACTTATAATCACAAAGAATTGTGGGATGGATTTGTCTCTTTTCTTTCTAAATAAATGGCCTGGTTTATCTGATGCTAAAGAAGCTCGAAAAGGAAGCATTGGAGTTTCTATCTCGGTAATCGGGCAATTCAAAGAGCTCCCATCGTGGCTGCAGCTTAGACACTTCCAGGTCATTTCACTCAGTTGAGAAGACTCCTGAGCAAAACGCTCTGCTCAACCATACCAAGGCTCATGTATTAATCAGTCATGTACAAAATAGTGATCAAAGCAAGGATATAAGATACCTATGATATCTGTTTCAAACTGTGTGCAAGATTTTTAAACACAAAGGCCCTGATTTACTAAAGGTTTTCATGCGCTAAAACATCAGTGAACTTGATAATGTGCACAAAAACATGCCTAACAGATTGTGGCTGTTAAATGGGCAAAATAGGGCCTGCGTGTTTGCCTTGGATGAATATACCGTACAATATGGGTGTTTCTACCAGAACACACAGAATACTGCACTACTATTTTGCAAAAATCCTCCCATACAGCAGTCATTCTGGTCACATTAAGATGTCTTTGCTATATTTGCCTCTTCCAATAATATTTGGATCTTCACTGGTTCAAATTTTGTTTTCCATTTGCATCTGTCTTTTACACTCTCCGTAGAGAATCCATTGTCCATGCTAAATTCTGTTTGCATCCATGGTCAATTGCGCAATCACTCTTATTAGATCACCTGCAAACAATGGAAACACAACACGTGCAATCCATTTGTGCAGCACACTATTGTGTGCTATCTACTGGGGATCCAAGTAAATCAGGGCCAAAGAGCTTTTGGGACTACAAATTCAATGAAATGTTGAGGGGAGGGGGGTGCACTCACACGGTTCCACGTAATGGGGAAAAATATCATATTTATGTCAAATGACACATTTTGGCCAAGAGAGGTGCTCAAGCTATTTCTTTTTACTAAAATACAGATGATAGAAAACAGCTGGTAGAAAGACAACATACAGAATCGAAGACAGGAGAAGAGCTGAAAGACGAAAAAGTTCATTTGTACCACGCAGATACATTTGAGCTCAAGTGAAGTCTATGATAAAAGGTACAGACCTCAAAACTCACCTTTTGTTCAATCTCCTGAATAAGTGAAGCATAGAAAAACGGAAACAGAAAAGAGGAAAAAGACGGTAAAGAGATCGATTCATTCATAAAGTTCCAGGGAGAACGGTTACATCACAGATCTGGTTGAACACACAATTCATCCTCTCACTGGTAAATACACACCCCTGTACAACCTATGCATTTGTGATTGCTTATAAGCTCAAACACACAAGAAACAGAGGCAAGGTCGTTCCAATATGAAAATCAGATAAAGTCTTGAAACTTTGCCTTTATATACTACAGGAAGTTGAGTGAAAAAGACGGGGAAAAAAGCAAAGTCCCGGTGAAAAATAAAGAGCTACACCCCTTCCAATCTCTATCTCCCTGATAACCATCAGCGTTTAGCTACTCGACACACTGCAGGGCAGAGCTGCATCCTCTATGCATTGTGATGAGAAGCAGTGAGGAGTCTCGGAGAGTAGCCGTCCTCACATATGATGAGTGGGGGAAGTTTCAAAGTCAAGGGGGATGCTCTAAGCTCGCCTACCAAAAGCAGGACCGAAACCTTCCCGCAAAGGCAAACACCTCCATGATGTTCCCAGACAGTGAATAAAACAAACTCTGGGGCAACACTTTATCACATTGTGACAATATTCAGCAAAACAACATCATGCCCAAGGTGCTAGCACCTCTGCTGTCCTCAACACAGCCAAACACTACCCAAAGATTTTGCTTAAGCCTAACAATTGTCTCCATTGTGGCTCCTTACAATTGTTAAGTGCTATTGTTTGGGTAGTGATACAGAAAAAATGAAGGAAGCATCACTGAATGATGGAGCCACTGTAGGGTGAATGTGCCCTTAAATACACCCTCAAAAATATCCTGTTCATGCCTAGCCTGCAATCATAGCCTCTGGGATAGGAAGGAAAAGTTTTCAAGAGTCAGGATTATGTTGGCTCAGGTGCCAAAAACCTGTCTGCAACCAACAACTCAATTTAGACTGAAGACATGAAGGGTGATGGGATGAAGGGAAATGAAAAGGATCGGGCGAGGGGTGGGGGTTGTGTATTACCACTGGTGTGTCCAAACTCAATGTTATGCTGGTAGGTGGTGAGTAAAGACTTGGGCTTTGGGGAGAAAGACAAAACACACACAAATGCTGAGACGCAAACAATGGCTCAGACACCGATCTGTAACACACAAATCATCACACACAGACACACAATCACGCACCAGCCGGAGCAGCTGTACCTACAGAGAGCGGGTGGAGAGATAAATGTGTGCTGAAGGCGCGACTAAAGGGGTCATTAAAAGAGGAGAGGTTGTGACAGAAATGTGTACCGAGGGATTTTCTTTTTTTTTATTCACTTTTGTGGGTGTGCGAGAGTGTCTGTGTGTAACATGCGTTAGTGCATGTGCATGTGCCCTCCTCCTCGACGACGCATACACGCTATGTCAGGATTACTTCTGGTTGATTAATCCCATTCAGCAGACTTTAAAGATAATCTAATCATACTAAGGGCCAAACAATAGGACAGACTTCAGCACTGCCCGTGCACCTTTTGTTGCCCTAATGAAGAGGCGGTCATGGATGGAGGCGGCGGTCTCGGGTAAGGAAGAGGGAGACAAGGACAGAATCAAGATAGAAAAGGGAAGTAAACTTCAGAGGGAAGAAAAACAAAGAAAAAGGGAACAAAAAAATTGACTTTTTGATAGATGTGAATAAAAAATAGAGAGCTGGATCTTTGATAGTTATGTCTTTTTAACTTGAATGAGATTACCATTATAACCCGCACGGCACTGACAAATCTTTTCGAGATTTTATGAGTAAAACTCTGCAGCATAATGTTATGCATTTGGGCCACTCTAATTTTGCCTTACTCTGTCCAATTTTCCTGTGCAGCAACCCTTGACATGGAAAAAATAAAAAAAACAAACCTTTAACACAGCAACTTCCCTGCACAACTTTTTTTTTTATTATTAATTTTTTCCTGCAGCCAAGGAAGCCACATAAACATCAGCAGCAAACCTCTGCGTTCCGCCCATTTCCCACAATATTTTATCAAGTACAGTAGCACGGTGGCTGAGGGTGACAGTGGGTTGAAAGTGAGACCACGGTGGTCAGATTAAACAAATCGTTTAGGCCCGGTGATCGCCTCTGTGAATATCAATTAGCCCCCCGTTGAATAATTAAGGACAACTATGTTTTTTAATTAGCCGAGTGCCGCAGTTTGAGATGGGAGCAAGGGTGGGAAAGAGGAGGAGGAGGAGATGAGAGGAGGAGCTGAAGGAGAGGGATGAGAACAGGTGGATTTCGCTGCGTCAGCCCTCTTCCCCTCCCACTTACCGCCTGTTCTCTCGCTGAATTGCTCCCATATAGTCCATTTTCTTGCACACCTGCTTTTTTGTTTAAAGTGTTCCCTGACATTTGCTTTTTTTTTAAGCATTCGAAAGGGACTAAAATAAAAATAACTTATCTGCTCAAGTCAGCAGGCTTACAGAATGTACATAGTGTAGGTGCATATAACACTCTCTGTGCAACAAAATATGGGCATCACTGTTAAAACACATAAGGAGGTAATGAAAACTTTTCTGCTCTTCACTAGGTCTTAAAAAGTCGGGTAAACACAACCAAAGATGGCATAGTACACCATGTCAATATTTAAGAAAAACTAACCCAAAGATAGAAAAGCAGTGTACAAAGAAACAAGGTACATCATATAATTCAATAGCTTTAGCAGCCATAACTTCAACTAATCATCTTCAGTAGTTGAATTTGCCCAGACTATTGCAACACTGATTACTTTTCTGTTCAGTCCTTCTGCTATAGATGAGCTGCTGTTTGGGATCATGTGATGTAGCAGACACTGACTCTCATTACTGTGAAGAGCTTTTTTCTCCTGAAACTGCCTTTTCTGTAATTTTCTAATTGCACTAATATTAACTTTAGCACTTAACATGTGAACTGATTCAGTCTGATCTTGTGGTGAACTTGCTGGAACATTTACTCCTGGAAAGAATTGCAGAAAATACATGAAACATTTGCACTGGATTTACAGGAGAAAATTTCCACCCATTCTGAAGGAAAATGAGTGCATTTCCAATGTTATTTTGGACCAGTTAACCCTTCAAGGCTTGCATTACAACTTGATCAGCATCAAATTACTGCTAACATAAAACAAAATAAATGTATTATTTTCTTTGTTGTCTAATATTCTTTTTAACCAGATTTAAATCCTACTGAGATGAAGATCTCTTCTCTAAGGACATCCTGGCTAAAAGGATGGCAGAACAAATAAAGAAAAAAAAATTCTAAGTACATTATAAGAATAAATTTAACCACTAATCTAGTAGTATTATAATTTGAGTAGCTTGTCAACATCTCCATATTATTTCATATGAAAGTACGTTTGATTCAATCTTGACACCCTGAATGGACTCACCTCATTATTAAATCTGAATTTAAATCTTTTTTTTTAAATCAAAATGATCCCCCTGCCTTATAAATTTATCATATTTAAACAAATATAAAAACCTCAATGGATAAATTAGGACTGTAAAAAATTTCTGCTAATGTCTCCGATCTAATTTTCATGTTTACTAAATTGATTCAGCAGGCCAGACTGGACCCTCTGGTGTGCAGGTTTTGATCCCCGGGCCATACATTTGACGCTTTTACTCTAGACTTTCGTTTCCCTTCTTCTCCTCCCTCACACTTCCAGCTGGGAGAGCGACTCTCAAACAGAAAGTTTCCTGCTGCTTGTGTGAACAGAAACTGCAGGAAAAGCTTCATCCAAATGCCTGAACTTCCTCCTGAAAATCTCTGGTGATCATATGTGAAAACACCTTCAGATCTTTGCTGATGTATATCCTCTGAGATACACATTTGAAAGTTCCAGATCAACAAACTACCAAAAACTAGGCTTTACAGAAATGTTCACAATGAAGACAATGATCTTAATCAGGAGAACTTAGCTGTTTCTTACACTCTTTACTCAAGAAGTAAGCGTGTACCTAGTTTTTCAGTTTCTGCACTCAGTTTTCATACTGAGTGTAATGGGTGATGCTATTATTTGCATTCATTTCTTTTTAACATGATTGTACCTGCATACTTTCCTACTGTATGGATGCTTTCACAATGTAAAAATAAACTCTCAAAGCATCTTGGAGAGACAGAACCAAAAAGATAAAAAGACTACATAATTAAACAGAAGAATTTAAAATGTGTACAAGCTGTGATATGGAACTGATTTCATACATACAGGTAATAAATAATACTCTCCAAGGTTGAGCACTACTCACTTCAACCACAAGATGCTTATTTATTTATTGCATTAGTTGCTTCGCTTGAGGCATAAATTTAGTTCAGCCCAATTAAATTTTGCATCAGTGGTCAGGCAAAACAGCTTACAATGGCTAATATCAATTCTGTACATGGCATGTTGTGCATGTCAAACTTCAACCTTGCAGTCTGCTCTGTTGTAATATAATATGGCAACTCTGGTTCACTACATGCTTATAAATCCTGCTAGGGGGGGAAACAATATTGCGAGCTGTCATGATCAATGGAGCACAAATCAAATCTCATCACATTAAGAAACTGCACCTCATCCATAACCTTGGTCACTTCTGACCCCCACCTCGTGCCGCCGTCATCTCAGCCCTGATTCACGCTTGTCACGAGCAGCATCATAATCAATTCTTCCTCACACCAACCAAGTGAGCGCTGCAGCACGGTGGGTCAGAACTGCTCACCAGGGCCCATCTATCACAGTCGTGTGCGACAGCAGCCCATGACAAACTAATACCTAGGCTGGGCGCCTCCAGTCCTGTGCGATCCCGCCTGGCAGGGAGGAGGTCAAAGAGCGTCACACTGCGACCATGCTCTGGTGTTAATTAGCACGAAGGAGGTGTAGGTGGCATGTGGAAGGTTAGAGATGGATGGAAAAAGGGAAGGGGAGTTCGTAAGGTTGAGAGGATGAAAGGGAGGGTAGAGATGAGTCAACGTGTGAATGGAATATGGATGACAAGATAGTTAGTGGGAGAACAGGCTTCTCCTGACAGCTGTTGGGGGAAAATTTAAACACTTCAATCAAAGAAGGAGAAGGTTTCACAAAATATCTCAGAAGCTCACACACAACTGTTTCAGACACAGATCAGATCTCTTATAAACCTCACCTTTTACTGTAACTTTCTATGAAACCACAGCAACTGTATCTTTGAAAAGGTATCAGTGACAGATCAATCCTAAATGATGGTGTAAAATGATATTACCTGACCTTACTGGCAGTAATCGTTTAATTCTTAGCTCCACTAATAAGACATAAGTCTCGGTAGCAGAGGCAGTAAAACTCCATTGGCAGCCATTCACTTTGGCTGGTTAATAAGCATCATGGGGATTTACTGAGCACCGCTAACTCTAAGTTCATGCCTAGCTATTAGTCTCCATGGGGGACGTTATGGGCGATGTAATCATGTCAGATATGGTGGAGCCGGTTAATAGGCTTAACATGGACAGATAACATCAAAGAACATAGACCTATCCACAGACAGACAGCTTAAATGTTATTTGAAACTCCTATAAGCACCCTCTTTTTTTATCAGCCATAATTACTCCTTCAGGTGCAAAAAGATTGAAGCAAAACAAACCAGAAATCAACAAGCCATTAATTTGACACTTGATTTGTCTTTTGACCACTATAAATACTGATATATCATATCAAAATGATGATTCATGACTATAAACTTAATAAGCTGACATCCAGTGATTTAAACATGAACCGTTCCAAGGGATCTTCTTGCTTTTCTGTTTGGTTGGAAGAAAAACTAGATGTTTTAAAGATCCCTCAGACCACAGTTGGGACCAAAAGGCTGGTCGGACAAAAGGAGAGGGTCTTTAGCAGCAGATCAAACTGAACTACAAACAGTTCCTGGTGTCATTTTAAGGATGATTTGGACTTTGAGAGGAAAAGTTGGGAGTTATTTGAAATAAAACACAACAGTTTCATTATTCTGTATCATAATAAAGTCTTATTTCTATTACATACTTTCATTTAATCATGAGCGCTACAGCGGTCATGCATAACAATGGTTGCTCTGGTGATGTTGTACATCCAGAACAAATTTCAGGCAGCAG
>JAVQJG010095082.1:0-27686 GCA_036024015.1 Craterocephalus amniculus | reverse complement strand
CAATGACGTCATTGATCGGATCGGTGGATGAAAACTTTAGGGCCGATCAGAAAAAATGTAAAATATGTGAAAAATCGGCCGATCCGATCAAGCCGATCCGATCGGTGGAAAGCCTAATTACTCATGACAAATGTCAGGAAAAATGTCTGTTTTTAAAGTGTGTGGGCCCACACCTGGTTGTGTTGTAGCATTTTAAACCCCATTTCACCTGAATAACCAGCTCAGTTGCTGTTTTGTTTTAAGTCCAGAGGACAGAGAAGCTCCATTTTTACATATTCATGACTAAAAACAGCAGATTCCGGCCCAAAGGCTAAATCTAGATGCAGAAATGAAGAATAAGCAGGTTTTTAGTAGTTGTTTAAAAACCTCAGACATCAATCTGAGACGTTTATGCCTGTTCTTCTCTACACATTTCTTCAAATAAACTTCACAGTTCACATCCTTTTTACAGCAATCGTATGAGATTGAAAAAATAATTAGTTTACATAAATATCTGGCATGTTTCTAGACAATAGTTTATCAGTCAGATTTTGCTGATCCTGACTCGAATGCAGCGAAGCAGGACCAACCATCTGTCTATTTTTTGTACCGTTTAATCCAATTCAAGGTCACGGACGGGCTGGAGCCTGTCCCAGCAACTATCAGGCGAGAGGCGGGTAAAGGTTATTTTATGATTTTTTTGGGTGCCAATTCAATTGAAATTGCGATTGTTGTGATTGCTGATTTTTGGGATTTTTTAGTTGGCTTTTTTACCCCAACCATGTGAAAAATTGAATGATGAAATCGGCTACAGACTATCAGGAGCCATATTTCCCCCCAAAAAATGCACATTATCTTTAGTAGAAGTGCAGATGCTAACGGCTCTGCTTGGCTCTCTGCTTGCAGCTGTGTCAAACACACCGTCCTTCCCTCATGGACGAAGTCACAGATATAAACGTTAACCAGTAAAAATGAGGCCTTTAGCTGCCCTTTACATGAACTTTGCTGGTTAACCTCTCCTGAAGACGTTAGAAGAGGAAACAGTGGTTTTGTAACATTTTCCAGCCAGATAAACATCAACAGCTGAAATATCTTTTGTGTCCGCCATGATACTTCCACATGCCTGGTCTCTGCTTTTTTAACGAAACAGGCCCCCGCTCACACCTGATGGAAACACCTGACTATCATTTCAGTTTCAAATTTACTGATGATAATATTGATTGTTCACACACTTTTGGTTGTTCACACACTTTTGCCACTTATACATTTGATAGTTTTCTTCAGATAATAAATGACTATAGTTTTTTTTGTGTAATTCATATGAAATTGCTTGATATCACATTTCAGGACATATTGATGCATTTTGAGTGAAAAAATAAGAGCTTCCAAACTACAAACGTACTGTCTTCCCCACCGTTTCAGCTTTCAGCCTCAGGGGGCATCGCTATGAAAACATTAAAGAGTAAAACAATACACGCTCCAATCAATAATTTGAAAATAATAATTTAGGCTTCGATGTCACTATATCTTAAAAGATAAATTTACCAGAAAGGAATAAATTGTGTTTTGTGCACATATTGATGTAAGTTTGAATCATTTTTGCCAGGTTTTGGGTGTAGGTTACTTTTTAGTGGATTATGGTGGGATTTGTTGAAAATTTAGGGGGAAAAAAATCTCACTCTGTACCTTTTCATCAAATTAGCTACAGTTGGCTTTGGAAATCTTGCAGATCACACGCACACGGTACCATTTGCTTGACATGAACTTTGGTAATAACATTTGACTTGCTTATTTTGTCATTTAACTAACCAGCTGCATCTACATTTTAAACCTCTCACCTTCTGATGGAGGTGCTTGCATTTCCAATTTTGCGACTTTGTTGTCTGGATGAAAACATGGATAGCTGATCGCCTGCCTTCACTTCAGGCTTCCTGTTGTTAGGTGTAAATAACTGAATGTGAAAGAGATGGATGAGGCAGATGCTAGTGTACAAAGAAATCCTTTTAGCACACTGAGCAGGATTACAGGGAAAGTTGTCAAGACTGTAGTGAGGACTGAATTACAGGCTAGAGGAGGAGAGGAAATGGATATTACTGAAAGGAGGAGGGTGTTGACAATGAGGTGAAATGAGAAAGTAGGAAGTGACAGCAAGCAGAAAACTAAGGAGTTATAATAAATGGGAGGAATGTCTGCATAGGAGGAGGGAAAACAAGATGTGAATATAGCAAAGGTATAAGGAGGAAAGAATAGTAATGTCAGAAGGGAGGCGAGATGAGAAATGAGCTGAGGGAAGGACTGAAAATGCAAAGGGGAAGAGAGACGAAGGAGGGCGAGATGTGGTGGAAATGAGCGAGATGGGGGGAGGACAGAGATGGATGAAAGGATGAGGGAGAAGCTGTTGTTGTTGATGCATTATCATGCTCAGTAGAATCACATTAGACACTCAGTGGTTTAATTTAGCATCAAATAAACACACACACTCCTGCCTCTCCACTGGAGGAAAGTCTGAAGTACCTTAAACCAGACCAAAGCGGCTGCCATGTTCAATTAGTTTTCAGTTACACACACAAACACATACACAATGTAGAGACAGCAGATGAAAGCAATGAAGGATCTTCAGTGAAACTACAGCAGTAGTTAATCACACCGGCCTCACTTTTGTCCAAAATGGTATAACAGAAATGAATCATGTCGTCTGTTTTTAAACATAACATCATGGTTCGGCTTTCTGAATGCATTATTAAGATAAATGACTAGAACTTGGCTCTGAGATAGACCGGAGACCTGTCCATGGTATACCCTGCATTTCCAGCTGCTGGGAAAGGCTGCAGCCTTCCCGCCACCCTGAATTGGATTAAGCGTTACAGAAAATGGATGAATGAATGGCTATAAAACATCACATAAAAACTGGGCTTGTCAGAAAATCTTTATTATCAAAGTGTTGTCATATCTCGTGTGCTGATTTTGTATCGATATTCAAAGACAAAATGTTTTTTGTTTTTTTTAAATGATGAAAAAAAGTTTTATATTGCACTTGAAGCTATATTTGGTAATGCCGGAGAGCTAGCAACATTTGGAAGTAGGAATTCTCTAAGCCGATGCACCATTCAAACCACGCCTCTTCGAATAAGCCCCCTCATCGTCAATGCTCTCTTCGATGCCCCAACCCTCCCTTTTTCTAGTTCCTGTGTATTTTAGTTGAAGTCCTAACAACCAAGATTTCTTATTATAGTTTGATGTAGAAAATGTTCTACATCCTAACGAGCGGTGTATAGGTATGATAAAGTTGGACTGATAGTATGTTTACATTATATCTTATAAATGGAAATAAATTCTTTCACAATTTAGATTTTTTTGTATGGTGTGACCATTTTAAAGCTTAATACAGATTAAGTGACAGACTGATTTTGTTTAGAGAAAAAAACAGATTGTTCAGAAATGTATTTATATATTGATAGTTGCTTTTTGTTGCTTGATATGAATGGATGTAATCATGTTAAATCAATAAGTGTCATCATTTCATATTGATCACTGGTCACTGGACAGCCACAGTTTATCTACTGCTTTTACAGGTGATAGTTAGTGCATACAATGTATTCTATTTTGTGAGAATATGAACTTTTTTTTCCCTAAACCTTATATTTATGGCAATAAAACAAAACAACTAAAAATAAAAACTTGATATCTACTAATATAATGTTCTGGGAAATAAAGATTCATTGTGTCATGATGAAACTATCTCAAAATACTGACTAATATTTCAAAAGTAAAAAGTTAGCCTCTTAGAAGTTTGGCTTTAAAATAAACTTAGAGTGTGTATCCAAAATTATGGTACTTAGTCATTATCCTGAGAATTCCTCAGTCTCCAGTAATTTTAATATCTTACTGGATATTTTCCGCATTAATGTAAGAACTGTTTTTATAATGACTAAAGCCTCAGGCTGAACATTTCTCTCTCACCAACCTTTTTGGGTAGAGCTATGTTGTTTTCTTGCCTCTGACTCAAACGCCCAGCATGTTTGTGGATCAAATAGTAAAAACAGTGTGGACAGAAAACTAGTTCAAGCTGTGAACGTGTTTGCTTTCTGTCGTTGCTGCTAATGGCAGAGCAGATTATGTTTCAGCACCGTTCATCCAGGATGCGATGGCTCTGTAGTGTCTGTCAGTGCAGGATACTTCTTAGTTTCATTCAGTAAAATAATAACCTATTGCAGAGCAAATAATTAGAATTAATTAAGCTAGAATTTCTCAAGCCACAGTGTAATGTTTTCTAAAAGACCTATATGTTTTCTATTTTGAGTGTCACCCAGACTCAGAAATGTTAGGATCTGTCCGAAATAAATGTTCTCCGATGCCTCAGATGACTGCATTTGATTTATTGCTACTGTATTATTGGAGATCAGTATCCTATTTTCATGTTTTTAAAAAGCAAGTGTTTCCTGTAGTGATGCTTATTTTGGAGGGACACTGTTGGTTTCATTGATGGAAAATAGTACGTTCTTCCAAAAGAACCAGGAAGTCATCCAAGTTTACATTGTGTGAACTTTCAAGCACATCCGATGTCTATTTGTCATTAAAATGCTCCAGTTTCACACATCTCTTGTTTCTCTCTGTTCTAGCGCCGACAGCATCGCTACTTGTTGGTACATCCTGCTCTCAGGATCAGTCTTTGTCAAGGAGCATATGTACCTGGCAAGGTGCTGGTATGTACTGACACACACACACACTCACATACACACACAAAAGGCAAAAGACCTACATCTTGATGGGGTGGCACAAGGAGGTGTCACTGGCAGTGAGCAGATGTGGGATTTCTCTGACATGGCACATGAAGCTGCACTATCTTGCTGGTTGTCAGATAGAACATAGCGTATCTGTGTGTGTGTGATGATAATGACTGTGTGTTACAGAGCTGCAAGACATGGAAAGATGGGTTTTACTGGCGTGTAAGGGGACACGCAAATCCACATTTGTGTCTGTTGTCTGTAAGTTCATGTTGAGGTGTGTGGAGCAGATTTATGTCGTGTCTTTCCGTCCTTTCACAACTCAAACTGACAGAAAAGTGTTTCGAAGTTCGGCCTCCTCAGACAGGTTTCCCTCTCTGTTGTCGTTAATGTTGCAGTCTGATGGAGGCAGCTCCTGCTGATTCAAACTGTTTTGCTAAGCTAGTTATTGAGGAAAAGTGGCAGTTTCTCTCCACCAGGACTTTCTCTTGAGTCCGTCATGATGTAAGAAAATGAGCAAATCAGAGGTGTGGGTGTTCTTGCCAACGTTTAACTAAATTCCCCTCGGTTTACTACTTTCTTTGCCACTCTCTCACCTGTGTATGTAATGTTTTTGTTGTTGTCTTTTCTGACTGCCCCAGAATAAAAGTCATGCTGGATATATGGTTGCAGACGGCATCACAAATACTGATCATAATAGTTTGAACTGGGATTGCAATTTATTCGTGAAGTTTTAGTAAAAATTGCACTCAAAGTTTTGCTGTATAACTTGCACTTAATTATTTGCCCATTTTGTCTCTACAAGGTGCACCTCAGAAGTTTTCAAAATATTTTAGTGAGGAAAAGGAACTACTAGGGCCGGGACAATATGCTTTCCTCCCTGAGACAATTTTTTTTGTTGGGGGGTGCTGGTTTTTATCACAACAAATTGCAATTCTGTGATGAATAATATTGAAATTTGTAATTTTTTGTTTGCTTTGTTTGACCCCAGACTAAGCAAAAAAAATTGTAATGATGTCTGCAGACTGTATCAGGAACTGCATTTCCCAAAATGATACACATCATATGTTAGTTTGCTTTCTTCAGCTGAAAATGAAGCATTAAAATCTGGAAAACTAAGCATAGCAGGCAGACCATCATCCGGCTCGCTATGATGCCTGACAAGACAAGAAAAAAAGTCAACTTTTAAACAAAAAAATAGATTTGAAAAACTCTGTAATTATGCCACTGCTCTGCTACATATTTAATGGTACAGCAGTGAAAAAGTTCCTCCCCTCAAACAGCAGTAGGTCTTTTAGAGCAACAAAATTAGCCAGCAGCTCACATGTACTGCAAGTTCAAATCCTAGATTCTTTAAAAAGAAGCTGGTGGCAGTGGAGATGATGCAGAAGAGTCATGTTTGACAAAACCAAGCGCAAATTTGCTTGATTAAACTGTTACAAAGTTCATGTTTGCTTTGTTTGAGATGTATTCAAGGCAGACTGAGGTCCTGGTTTCAGCATGTCACCCTTAAAAGAGATTTCAATACATCCAGACATCATCCAGCTGGCAGGACACAATAGTAGCAGCATGACAGGTGTCCTAGGAGAGAGGAGCTGCAGTCGAAATTCAGTGGACATAAACATTTACTGATTCGATAAGCTTCTATCATAAAATACCAAGCTGTACTCTGTAGACCAGTCAGTGCCAAAAACAACCTGAAATCCCTGAAGTGTTGCACCTGTTAAAACACTGAAATAGATTTTTATGTTGAAAACTGTGACAGTGATTGCCTGAGGTTGGCCTTCAGCCTTCGGCTCTGTTATTATGGTTGAACTGAAAAGGAGGGAAATCATGCCAGAAAGTCAAAGGAAGGCTGCAGATATCTGATGGACTTCCTGGACTGCTGAAGGGTGTTGGTCACAAATTGGGGATGATGGCTAAAATACAGTATGGTCTTGCACAACATTGAAAATACCACCGTCTAATCATATTAGCTCCTTCCAGTCCTGGAAATCTCTGAGGCTCCCAAGTACAAGTCATGGGCAACTTTTCCAGCTTTCACGTGTTGCCCTCCCAGCTGACTATCTGCAGTTATCATTCAACCCCAGAAAAGGGACAACATGCGTTGGATCATGCAGGATCCAAGGTGCATTTAGTTAGGATGAAGTTTAAGTAGTTTCCAGTTTGGGAGTAAAAGTTATTCATTCCTGTGTGAATGATGCCCCAACCCCACAAAGTTCTAAGAAGTCACATCATCTGACTGGTATCCTCAGTGGTAAAAGAGACCCTGTGGGGGGAAGCCGGGAACAAATGCCCCTGCTGTCACTGTGGGCTTTATCTATGCTTCATCAGCAATCGGCAGTGATGGACTACGGTGATTGTTGCGCTAACTTTCACCCTATGATTGTTTGCAGCACAATGCTGCAAACAATCACAGACACAATGAGGACTTGTTGCCTTTCTTGAGAACTTCTGCAACACTCATTTCAGCCACAGTTTCCAACCTTTTCTCCACAGAAACATGAAATAAAAGTTGCTCCATTCTTCTGTTGACTAACTCTGTTTTATCAGTTTGTAAAATGCCAAAAATCACAGTGATTTATTTATTTATGCATTTGCTTAAAGATTGCAAGTGACCATTATTAAAACAGTCAGGCTGTAGCAGCTAAACACAGCAGAGCGATCACGTGCAGCACACAGTTAGTGAGCTAATATATTCCTCATCACTGTTTGTCACTTCCAGTGTTGCCTGAAAAGCAGAACTGAAACCAAGTGCAACATTTTTATCATAATTTGTTTTGTGACCAGCAGCAAATGAGGGTATCACTAACCTCAGGCCAGCTTGCACTGTGTGTGTGTGTGTGTTTTATGAGTGTGTCATGGGTCAGTTGATAATTGAGTGGAGGGGGAAAATAGGTGGCCTGCAAAGGACCAGAGGAGTGTGTGTTTGTGTGTGTTGGAGTACTATTTGCAGCAGGGGGTTTGGGAAGGGTCATAGAGCGAGCTAATAGGGGGAGATGTGTGTGTGTGTGTGTGTGTGTGTGTGTGTGTGTGTGTGTGTGTGTGTGTGTGTGTGTGTGTGTGTGAGGAATGCGGAACCCCTGGCAGAGGAGGGGATGGCCATGTGTTCCTGAGCAGCCTGTGCGCCTGGAGCCCAGAAGCACATCCAGGCAGGAAATGAGCAGGCAACACACACTCTGACACACACGCACTGACAAACACACACCTCATTGGAGCCAGCGAACAGACAGACCAGTGAGCAGAGAGAGAACACACTCCCTCCCCAGTTTAAGGCGAGCTGAAAGCCCGATGGCCGGCTACTTCTTCTTTCTGAGGAAACTTTTGGTGTGAAGACTGTGGAGCAGAAACTCGGTCCGTTTGGCTCTGATCCCGGATCGCCTCCAGGCTGAACCCTCCCTCCTCTGTGTGGATAACATGCTGGATATTAGCAGGAATTCAGACAAGCGGACCCCCAGTATCCCCGTTCCCGGTCAGTAACAAAGTTTTTTTTTTTCACTCTAACTTGAAAGACACTTCCTCGCTGGAACAAACATCTCTGGCTAATTCAGCTACGATTTTTCAAAACTCCCTCGCTCCCTCTTTCTGCATTCTTAACCCCAGCACGCTTCATTTCCTGCCTGCCATCGTTTAAACAACTGGATAGCCAAGAACTCCCCACGGCTCTGTGGCAGCCGCTGGGCCTCTTAGTGCTGGAAACACACCACCAGCTCCTGTGGGTCGCTCTTCTTTATCACCGCTGATTATCTTAAACAGAAGCAGCCCCCTTTTTCCCACAATACAACCACCATTAAACACCTTCGGATAGCCGGGTGTTGGGCTGGCAGCTGCTGGGACATTTTTGATGAGGCAGGGAAAAAAGAGGAAATTCTGATTAGAAGTCTGTAAATGTATTTTCTATTTTGTGTTTGATGTTGTGAATACTGAGAGTGAATTCAGCCCAGTGTGGTGTGATATAAGGGCACGGGTGCATATAGATTTCTTGGTGTGTTTACCATCAGTTCATCATCCTGCTTACTTCCTTAAAGCTTCACAGCTCTCAGAAATCCGCGAGGCTTTAATCTGATTCTTCTAGTTTCTTTGAAACGCGCTGCGCTCTACGAAAGTGAAGATGAGAACAAGATTATTAACGAGTTGGGCAATGTTTGCGAGGCCATCGAAGTGTGACTGGTTATCTGTCTTTCAGCTCTGAACAGACCTTAACTGGCTGCATTGGATCTGAGCAGCAGCTGGCCCCTTTCAAGCGAATGGCGGGCTTTCCGAACCTCCACCACCATCATTCCTCTGCGGTGGTTTCGGTGTGTGTGCCGGTGGTCTGTCTGTTAAAGATACGAGTGCAGACCAGCTCTGCAGTCTTGTTTAATGCTTGTGTGAGTCACTTTGGTCACTGATGGCCAACCAAACATTAAAACTGCTGAATCCTGTAAAGCAAGTGTGTGTGTGTGTGTGTGTTAGACTGTGGTCTGTGGTTTTCCAACTGCTGCTCGTTGTAACCATGGAAATGTTTGTGCCAAGTTGGCATAAACTTCCACTTTGGTTAAACTGTTTTGAAAATGAAACTTTTGAACCTGCTTTGGAGTCAAGAGTCAAGTACTACTGAATAACAAGGTTAGCTTGGGAGGCTAACTAATGTCTTAGGAAGAGAATTCATTGTTTACATTTTTCTGGCGGTACACCTGCATGAAAATGTGTTGCTCTCATGTTAAACCTGCTCTGCTGCGTATCTGGGATAGCAAGCATGCGACTCAACAAAAGAAAAAAATGTTAAACAGGTTTTTCTATTAAAGGATTTTTAACTCTTTGGACATTCAGCCTACAGCAGAGTGCCGAGGTAAGAGCACACATTCCAGGTTGGTGGTGGTGCTTATTCTGTACTTCTGTAATTTTCCACTTAATTTTCCTCACTATATTTCTCGTGAAATCCTAAATTTGCTGGTGATTTCTATCTTTTTCATTTGTCTTTTTATATCCGAAATATTCAAATTTAGTATCTATTTCCAAATCTCCTGTTTCTAAAAGATTAATACCATTTCATTCTAATTACAAAAAAAGACAAAAGTACTGCAACATTATAGTTTCTCTTTGAAAATTCTTTTAATTAATTGATTCACAATCTGACATCCTCAGAAAGAAAAGAAGAAATCTTTCCAGATTAAAATTTCTTCTGCATTATTATCAAGATAATTTTAAGTGTAGGTCTGTCGAGAGAAGTTTTAATGAATCCAAGTAGAGAATTTCCTCCAGACATACTAATATAATCCAGTTTATGGTGCTGATAGACGAAGGCATTATGTCTGAAAGTTAATTTAATTATTTACTGAGATCTGATTTTAATTTATTTTGTGTGTGTTCTAAATCTGCATTGGTTTATATGTGACGTCCATCACACTTGCCACACACTGCACACTGTTTAAATGGAAGGAAAAGACGCTTAATTTGTTTGTGTGTGGATCAATTTTTGACGTTGTTGTGACATCTGAACCAACAAAATTACAATAAAACACAGTTTAGTCCGTTGAGACTAAGGTCGCTTATGAAATCCTTACATGTATTTGAAAAAAATCTAATTTATGTTGTCCAGACTGTGATAGAAATAAGTCAGATCTGGGTCACATGTGGGTAAAACAGTCGGATCTGGGCCCCCTTTGCCTCTAAAAATATATCTTTTACTGAAAAAAGTTGTGGTCTGTCATTGGAAACAAAACTTAAAGGAAAACAAACAAAAAATATCCACCTTGAACATAGAGTTTATGAGAGAATCATTAGGAGAGGTGAAGGATTTATTTAGCGAATAAAAAAACTGGTTAGTCGCCAGAAGAATAAATAAGTTGATGTTTGATCAATGATGTGAGCAAACTGTTAAGAAATACTTATTTGAGCACAAGAATTGTTTCCCTTTTTTTCTACCTAATCTGTTTTAGACAAAACTGCAAAAAAAAAAACAAAAAAAAGATTTGTCTTGACATAGCCTATGTCAGATTCACAACTGAAATGCACACAGTTAAGTACGGTAAATATTTTTTTGTAGCACTATATAATACATCTGTGTTACAGTAAGTTAGAATTAGAGTTAGAAAATAAGTTCAGTTAGAAAACTTATATTAACTCTGTTTTTATGTCATTTATTTTAACTCTCTTTGATAAACTGAGTAGAACTTCTAGACAAAACAAAAGAGTTGCGGGGATGTAATGAGCCGCTGTGTGCATGTTCATCACGTGCAACACAAAGCCAAGAAATGCTAAAATTGCCCAACACTTTTTGGCTCACGGCTTTAGACTCCACGTCAGTGTCAGTGTGTGTGGCCGTCGTTTCTGAGCTGGCTGTCATGGTTTATTGGTCTGGGCGCCGCAGCTGTCACTGGACCGGGGCTGAACCTGTTCCCCCCTCTGCCAACAGCTTGTGTCTGCAGGAGGAGAGGGGATAGAAATCATCACCTGCTGAAATCCTGCACATTTCTCCTGTAAGAGGATGTTCATTCCCAGGAAAAAGGATTTATTTTAGGGGAGGAAAAGGAGGAAGAGTTCATGTTTCAGCCAGATAAATGTTGATGTAAGAGCAGTTAGATTTTTTTCTATTTTGTCAGAGATGAAGTAGTGATAGGTGGGATTAATTTGGTCGTGAAAGTGATCATTTGTGATATCCTGGCCATAAAGAGACAGATCACAAACTTGTTTCTGAAGTTTGACCTAAAATACAGGTTTGTGCTGCCCATTGTTGAAAGACTAGCTCAATGTTATGTGTGATCAGGAAGAATATAAGAAAATATACAAATATATATATTAGACAGACAGTTCAGGTTTAAAATTAAAATTTATTGTTTCACACAAGTTCTTCCAATAATGCAGGAGAAGAAGAGTCAAACTGGCCACCAGTTGAGGAATAGAAAATGAAACTGACACAGACTTGCGGTGCATTCAGTGCAGCTGGGAAATCACAACTCAAACAGTCTACTTCACACAACTACAATATCAAGGAATAAATATTAGGATTAAATCAGTGTTTCGAGTCTATGTGGGCTTCTTAACATCTTAAATAGGTTTTATGATAATATATATATTTTTTATATAGTCATTTAATATATAAATATATTGTTTAAACATAGCTTGAAATAGAAAAAATTAAATAATTGATTAAAAAAATTCTGCACTTAAAATGCAGTTAATTGTGAGTCTACTCAGAACACTGACACGATGAAACATTTGAATCGATTGACAGCGCTGTTATATAAATATGTATATGCAGCTCATCTGGGATCAACTGAACGGTCTGTTTCTGATTAACGGCGTCTAGGAAGCAAGTACACATATGCATGAAGCAAAGTTTGGTCCACCAGTAAGGTTCTCCAGTTAGAGAATCCACTCGTCCGACCTCAGAATTCATCTCTCACCATCACCGTTGTGTTAGTTTCAGTCAACAGTTTTAGTAAATCATTACCTGTAAACAAGTTTTTAAAGACTCAAACTTCAGACCAGTGCAACTCAGGGCAGATCTTCAGGGAAGATTCTTCAAGTTTGGTTGAGATATTTGAATAGATTAATGCTCATGAGCCTCTTATCTTGCTGATGAAGAGAGTTAGCTTTTTTATAGCAAAATCAACTACAATTAACTGAAGTGCATTGAGATCTTAGTACAGGGACTGTTACTCTAAAAAAAGAATACTAAATAAAATGGATTGAGGATTAAATCTTTGTTGTCATATTTATTGCTTGAGTCACAACCAACTTTTTTACAGTATCGGACTAAAAGGCTAAAGTCTGCCCTTATTGTGGTTTTGGGGGTTTGTCTAATTTCCGCTGCAAGAAACGGATTCACACCAGCCGACAACACACAGGTGTCACGTTTCACCTCAGTCAGGGCAGCAGTTATTTGTGGGCACACACGTGTGTTTACATCCTCACTTTGTCAACAACAGCTGACTTTGTTTATTGATTCTTGGATTTTTCAAAAGGATGCTTGTGGTTAAAAGAGATGATAAATGGCAAAGCAAACACACACAATGGACACATCAAATAAGTAAGTCTAAGTATAACTCCACTTCTGCTAAAGCTTCTGTATCAATGGCAAACTGGATTATCAATTTCTCCATTGTCCCTGTACAGCAGTCTATCTCACCACGCGCGCACACACACACACACACACACAGAGCGAAGAGACGGGCTTGGCAGGCGTAGTGTGGCGTTGACGGGGACCAGGCGTCTCGCCTCAGTGAAGTGTAGAGAGATCTGTCAGAGTCAGACTGACCTCCATGTACGAGGCTCTGAGAGCTGCGAGCCAGCCGACCACATTCCTCCCAGGGAGAAACTGGACGTATCGTCCCCCAGCTCCTCAGATGTTTTATGGATTTGGTTGTATATGTTATTTACTTACTTTGTGTTTTTGCTTTTATCATCAAAGCAGTTTGATATATTTTTGCAGGTGATTTTTTTAAATTTATTTATTTATTTTTTCATTTAATACACAGCCCATATGTTAGCAAGCAGATTACGCAGTAAGGTGTCAGTGACAGATGCCAGTAAACCAGTAGGAGTGTTTTCTGCAGCTGACTGACATCTGACCCTTCACACAGGGAGGCAAGAAACAGCTGAGTTCCCTAAAAGATAGCCGAGGTATGTCATTTTTCTCACAAATGAAACTCCTGTCTTGAAGGTAGCAGGAGTTGAAGCAGGGTAATCTGCCCGCTTTGGACGCCGCTGCCTTATCGTATGCTCCTCTGTCGATGCTCTGAATGGTGTTAAAATGAGTGAATGATAAAAGACAATGAATTTGTTGCCAGAATCTGGCTGGATCGGCAGAGATTGGTCGTGTCCCTTTCACCTCGATCAAGGAAGGTTCAGTCTGCTGCATATGAACACAGGAAGTACGGTTTGTGACTGATAGTGGGAGTAAAATATTAAATTAATCCCCACACAGCTCATTAGAGTCTAATTCAGCCACAGTGAGATAGTTTCCCTGCAAGTTCATTCAGTTGCAGCTCTCTTCATCTCCAGTGGATATAGATTTATTCTTCTTTCCGTCTGATGCAACAGGGCTTTGATTTTTGCATCCTTTTCACAACCTGTTAACATTTCCTGGAAAACCCGTCTGAAGAACACCTCATCCTATTCAGAAATGGCTAAAAGAGGACTTTCATCATTGTTTCTGTCATTAGAACTCATTATGAGACAGAGTTAAATCAGGAGGTGGAGTAAGGTAGTATTTGTGCCCATGCTGTCAATGGGACCAGAAGAGATGAAAGTTTGGATTTATTTCTTTTTTCTGTCTGATTGTGAGTAAGAGCAGCGGAAAGAGGATTGAAGGAAAAGATGAAAGGGAATAAAGAATGAGATGTGGAGTAAAGGGAAAAAAACAGGAAAGGAGAAAGGAAGAAAAACAAAGGGGAGATTTGCAATGAGGGGACAGTGAAGGAGGCAAACAGGGAAAGAGGATGACATTAAAGCAACTGAAGTGACCAGTATATTGCAGCAAACGGTATGAGCAACAAAAAGAGAGAAAAAGAAGTGAAATGGCACAGCATGGACAAAGACTGCTAAAAAAAAAGAAAGAAGGTAAACATAAACAGAAGATGGAATAGGGAATGGTCGGTTAGAGCAGAGAGATGGAAACCAGGGCTTAGACAGTTTCAAAGACTGTGTGAGAGCTAAATGGGAGCAGAGACGTAAATGTTGGCTTTCTCCCAGCTTAGCACGCTTCCCCAATTTAAACCAGACGCTCCTCCCTGTCCTGAAACGATGCTGAATCGGCACTTTTACATGCTGGAGCGAGCGAGACATTTTGGCAGCTTAGTCTGTTCTCAGAGTTCACCACACTCTGATTGAGCTGTTCAGGCTGGGATCTCTCACACATTCGCACAGAGAATGGGAAACACATACATGAGTTATTACGGGATTCATGAACACCAGCTCTCCCTATGGGAGGGATGTTTTAAAGGCTGCAAGAAATGTCTCAAAATTCTAATCCAATTCTTTGGTGCAGCCTTTTGGTGCAACATGTGACTTTGTTGGTATAAACATTCGACCTGCGCATGCGCGAGATGGTTACATTCAGTGCTTGAAGCACCACCTCTGGTGGTCAGTAAAGATGAAATAAAACATGTACTGTGAAGTGGCAGGTGGTGAGGCAGAGGCAGCTTTGTGTTGCATATGTTTGTGTTGTGCTCCGAATATACAGAATATGACCTCTAGTTGATTTAATGTTGCTAAAAATCCATGGTCGGTGGCAGGAAATAATTCTTCTTACATTGCAAAGTAATCCAAAACTTTTAAGAAAAGTTCTTTAAGCGGAGGATGTGCATGGCTCGATGACTGATAACCAACTTTAGTTGTCTTTTTCTGAAACTATCAGTTTTTCTTTGGGTGGATAAAGGCACAAAAATACTCTGTTAGGCTGAAGAGATTGTTGAATAGGCACATTGTAACCTAGATAACTAAAGAAGAACCCAATTTATGCCTTTTTTTCATTAAATTTAGTCTCCAGCTTCTGCACACCGGTCATGGCTGCATCTTCGCTGCCCCAGTTGAAGCTTGGAGTCGTCAGTGGTGGTGACCACTCTTGGTGGTCCGCACTCTCTGACAAACTTTAAATGAGAGCAACTTCCTTAACAGCAGCTCAGACGACTGCTACTTTCTGGTCTGGGTGTGTTTCACTCTGAAATGAAACATGCTTAATGTTTAGGTCAGCATTTTGCAATCAACCACACGCATTTATTTCTTTTCCATTCTTTATCTTCCGTTCCTGCAACATAAACCACCGACACAAACATAAATGCATGTCAGCGCTGACATCAGGTTAAAGGTGTAAATCTGTTTCTGACTGGGGGTGGTGACCTAGATGCTGTCATGTGTGATAAAGGTTTTATAAAGACAACAGTGCTGTAAATCAGTGGAACTGCTTTGGAAATTAACTCCATGCTAAACCCTTGGGGGGACCCAGGAAACCTGTTTACAACATTTTTAACATCAAAGCCGCTAAAATGGAAAATTCTGCCTTTCAATAGGACATCAGTTCGGTAGATTTTCACTGGGTTTATTGTATTTACACATTTTGGCTGGAAGTGATCTTGGCTGCATATCGGTCTGTGTAACCAGATGCACAAAACCTGGTGTAGATTTCTAAATGTGTGTTCAGGCACAAGGACAAAACTACCATCTACATCTAAATCTGAATGTGAATGTGAGCCTGGTTGTTCGCAATGAGAAGTATGACAAGGAAGTAGTTTTATTTCTGATGTGGAGTGCATAAAACCACAAGATTTTTACATAAATCCATAAAGATACACGTAACATATCAGGACGTTAAAACATGTAACACATGGTGAGTCCTGAAAAGCAAATTTTCTTCATTTTGAAGTCGACTTTTTATGCATACGGACATTTTTCGGTCTTCTTTCATCTCAACAGATGTTCCTTCTCCTGTTTAAAGACATCCTGCACCTCCTCGGTCAGCACGCCCTCAGTATCACCTTACATTTAATGCCAGGCCAGTGCAGTGATTTTGGCTATTATTGTAATTTAATGGCTCATAATTTTGGTGTTCATCTGTGGTCAAATGCGATTGAAGGCATCGGTTGCTGCTTTCATAGTGAGCGAATGCACTCATTTCCTCCCAGCCTTCCGTTTTGTTTCTGCTTTACACTGATTTTTTGCTTGTGTGTGTCTTTGTGCGTGTCTGCAGTTTTGGCAAGCAGCTGGGGGGCAGACGTGGCTGTGAATGCATCACTTTGGAGCCATCAGAAATGATTGTGGTGAGTTTCGATGCTGCCTCTCTCTTTCCTCCTCCCCCTCTGTTCTCTACCTTTTTATATTAGTCTTTTTTTGATGTTTATATTTCTTTCTTTTTCTTTATTCATCACCTGTTCGACATTTTCTCTTTCCCTGTTAAATAGGAGCATCATTTTGCACCTTTGTAGACGGCCTCATTTGGAGATCATTCAGAGTTGTATGCACTTGGAAGTTGCATCCAGCACCTGCAAACCCAGCTCTCATTCTCACCTCCACCTAGTTGGTGTGTAAACAGATGGAAGTAAGGAAAATGCACCCTAATGTCCCACGGCAGGGTGGGACACAACAACTTCAAGTCAGATTTTCCCTCCATGCATCTTCCACAACCAATTCTCATGAAGCTTGATCAGCCTTTCATGCCCGGCTCCACACTTCAAGTGTGGCTGCAGTCTACAAAGACTCTATTGAGAGTTTGATTGAAGCACCTGTGTCCTTTCCTTGGACTTGACTGGTTGAAGCTAGCCACGTACCAGATGGCCTTGTGTAAAGTCAGTGAAATGGTTTCCCAGTTTGCAAATGCACACTCGGTCCTTTATGTTGCGTCACCTGCCTCTGCATTTGTGCAGAGCTGGCCTTGTTCTTTGGAAAATTGTGTGTGCATGAAAACGCTGAGTATCTTTTCAGGAAAAAGGTTTCATTTGTTTTGGAGCTACTAACAGAATCTTAAGAATTTTCTTAAGATAATATTTCTGTTCCCTCCCTGAATGTCTTTCCTGTGCAAACCACGTTGGACATTGTCTTTTAACAATGAAGACATCATGAGTTTTTGTTTAGATTTTTAAAGAAACGGCCTTTTGATGTTTTCATCATGTGATTCATCCGACTGAAATAACCTTTGTTAATGTGGCCGGGGGAAATGATGAAACCGTATCATCATTAGACAGACTGTCACTCTGTTTACTCAAAACTGAAGCAATAATCTGCAAGATTTTCATGTAAATGAGTCCTGTTTTTACCCCCCATCGGTGTGTAATGTAACAAAAGGATTTCTGTTAAGTGCTTCTGGGTTTCTCTACTGGGAAAAATCCGCTCATTTGTAGGAAGTTATGCTTCCACTAAGCAGAAAGAAATGGATTACAATGTCTAACACACGCTTAAATCCTTTTTTTCCACAAAAAACAGGGGAGGTGTTCCTTGTTAATTAGTGAGCTGGTAGTGGGTTTTTCTTTTCTGTTTAGTTCCCTTTCCAATCTTCCCACCCAGCCACTGTAAGTTAGGAGCCCATTGCTGTAGATCCTAGCTTATTTTATGGTACTCATCGTAATCATCTTTTTTTTGTCATGTTATCAAACTTTCCTTTTGATAATATCATGAAGTCTACAACGAAAACATTTTATCATTAGTTGTGCTCTGTTTTTAATTTCATTCATGTTTTTTAATCCTTTCTTGTGATGCTCATTCACAAATCTGCTTTAAAGAGAGGTCTGTTGACTGGAGAAAAAGGGGACAAATAAAGAAATAATGAAAGAAAAAGAGTGATATGGTTGTAAAAATTAAGAAAAGGAAGAGAAACATGGAAAACCTCTGAAACAGCAGAGTGTGTAGATAGAGAGAAGAGGAAAGGGAATAAAGAAGGGAAGAAGGACACATAGGACGCATCCTCGGCAGGATAGTCTGCCGGATTTGTTTGGTTGTCACACCTTTCGTACATGATCCCAAAAACAACCACTGACTGAGAGGAAAGAAGAAGAAAATATGCCTCCTAAATATTGGCTAGAACCAAAAGGACAAAAAAATTAATAAAGTGGAGGAACAACAAATTAGAAAAATCTGTCCATGTGCAGCAGGAGCAGCAGCAGGTTATCCAAGATTTTGCTCTACAACATTTTCCTACGTCATTCCCTCTTTGGACCACTTCACTTTGGAAGCAAGACCAAGTTTTCAAGTTCACTTCTTTTTGGTATAAAGGAGAAAAGAGGAGGGAAGGGAGAGGCAAATACGAAGGGAAGAGAGAAAAGAGGAAAATAAAGACAGACAGGAAGAGGAGAAGCAGTTGAATGCTGTGGCATCAGAAGGCTACAGGTAGCGAGTTCAGAGCTGAAACAATAATGATGCAGTTAGTATCAATCATCCGCTTTTAATCAACTTGTCAGAGGAAACGAGGAGAGCAAACACAACAACTTCAAGTCAGATTTTCCCTTCATGCATCTTCCACAACCAAAGAACCTACGCAAGAAGATTCCTCCTCTTTAGTCGCCCTTTCACTGACTTACCCAGGGCCGCCTCCTTATCTCCTCAGCTTTCACACTGCTTGGAAACTCATATCTTCTGACAAATAATGTCACTGCTTGCTTGAAGTACAAGTGAATGGATAATGTCAGAGCAACCTTGAATCTTGTTTTGACCCGTCAGCAACGTTGAAGGCCCCACCCAGTAGTTCCAGGGACATCAAGGCGCAACTTTTCTTCAAGTTTTCCCCTCAGCGAAATAGGCTGATAACCGTGAGGTGCTTTTTCAGCAAGTCACTTAACCGCCCCTCTGGGTCCATTCAAACGCTACTGCAGCAGTAAAAGACATGGTGGTACTGACCATCTTGAAGGTAAGATAGTGCTGTGTCAGGGTGATGCGGCGTTCTGCAGGAGAGGAGCCAACGAGCTCGGTCGACTCCGCTGTCCAGGGAGCAAAAGATAAAGCCGGTCTGATTAAAGAAGGCTTTGTTGCTGAGGGAATAACAATTTGTTATTCGTCTGCACACATGGTAACGTCTTCATCTCGGAGAGTCTGTGTGAGAACTGGCAGAGGAAACTGTGTGGAGGATGTTATTAATACCTGTGCGTATCCTGGTCTTTTCCATATTTGTCGGCTGTAATGTTTCCTCTGGCCGCAGCACAGCAGGACAGGGTGGGTCTGAGGATGTTATGTATCGCACCAACAGGAAGGAAACAACACAGTACAGCACACCGGTGTGGCCAGGCTCCATCTCAGATTTTCCTTCATTCTGTAAAGACTCCCCAACAAGAACACAGTAGGAAGATTTGCCTGTGTCTTATGTAGTATTTAGACTCAAGTTTATTTAGTTGCGGCTATTTTCTCGTAAGTTTTGAATGCCTAACAAAGATCTGAGAGTCAAAAATAACAGGTACATGAAACTGCTCCTGAGACAAAAGTGCACTAGTAAACAGATTAATAGATGATAATATTTCCAGCTCCAGTTTTATTAAAACATATTTCTATTTCTGATTGGAAAATCTAAATTTACAATGAGTTTTCCTTTGAAAACTGTCTCAAATCATTCGTAATTAAGCGTAAAGCAATATTCAACTGGAGTGATTCATTTCATTTTTTCCTTTTGAAGGCTAAAGAAAGGATTCACTGTGAGTATTTATCCTATTAAAACCTGGTTTTGCCTCTAGGGATGATCAGATAACTAAGTTTCTATCCAACACATCGAAAACTCAAATGAGATCCAAGTTAAAGCCCAAGTTTTTAACTATTCAACCTTAACAAAAGATCAGATGAGTCTTTCCTGGTAAAGCTTTCAGCACCGTCCACCAGTGGAAGCTTGGAGATTTCCAGCAGCAGCGAGTTACTCTGAAAGAGACATGAGCTGCAAGCAGAAACCACCACCGTGGACCAAAGAAAATTAGGCCCCATCTTCCAGCCTGATATAAGGCAAAGAGACCGTTTTATTCTCAGGAGTGACTGATCTCAATGAAGCTCTGGAGGGGAAAAACAAGAAAAACAAAAGTTCTTCTCATCAAAGAAACTTTTTGAGAAAATGGGACGAATTCCCAGATGCAGCACTGACGACTTAAAATGACAAGGAAACGAGAGCGGTGGGGGGGTTGTGTCCAGTCATACCACACTGCAGCCAATCAGCTAATTAGGGCCATAGGAGTAGTAGAGGGAATGTGATCTGTGGCTGTTGTCATGACTCTGGTCACAGGATGGACTGGAGTGACATTTATCCTTGGAACAGGGTTTCGTATGTGTGTGTGTGTGTGTGTGTGTGTGTTGAGAGTGGGAGGAAATGAATTGAAGACAGCAGTAAGACGTGAGGATTTATGAAAGTTTATGTAGAACAAACAAAAGCTGGATGATGTGAGCTGACAGGAAAACCATCAGATGGAGAGGAATGTAAACCAGCTGATGAGTCGATGTGACGATCTCAATTAAATGTTCAGGGGAAACAGGAAATGTGCTCCGTTTATATAGGGACTGGCGGTCATGGGACTGATGGGGGAGGCTGTACGCAGTCAGGTGAAATAGACTCGCACATAATCTGAGTTTAAAAGATCAAAATAAAACTCTGGACACTTTCGAAGCTTTCCAACAGGCTTTAATGTCGTCTACCTTCAGGCTGCCTATCTGAAACAAGACACAATGACATTTTTACTAAAAGAAAAGACAAGCCAATGCAGTTTTTCTGTTATTGGCTAGTTTTTTATTGACTGATGAGCTTGTCTTAACTCAGACTGCCCTGTGGTGTTGTAGAGAAAACCTGAGCTTCTAGTGGTTTTTAGGCTCCTGTGTAGTGAGTTTTGCTGCATGTGAGGACACTGGAAGAGTGGCTAGTCCTGTCATGAGTCTTTGTGTATGAAATGTCTGTAAATGCACATGACTGACTGGAGGAGAGAATACATCTCCATCACTAACAATGGCCGTACTTGTGCTGCGTAACTGCTGTGGAAAAATTAGTCTCCCAGAGTAAATGCTTTGCAGTCACATTGTGAGCTGAAGGGGGCAAAGCCAGAAACTGAGTAGATATTTCACAGTGTTATTATTCATATTATTGTTTTTCTCTCTACATCTATCTGAATAAAAGGAGGCTTTCTTTTGGTGAAGAACGCATCACTAATGAAGATTAATTGGATATTTATACGTATGAAAAATAGATTTATTTGATAAAGGGGTAGTGGATGTTTCAGCGCTTCACAAGCTCCTAGGGATGGGAATAATAAAGATGTAAAAAGGAAAAAGAAGGATATGAAGAGGAGGGGCAGGAAGGTGAAGCTCGGGAATGTTCAGATTGCAGCACATGGATCCTCCTACCTTTTATTCTTCTTTTGTCCTGCAGAAAGCTTCACAAACTGGAACCTGAACAAAAAAACTGGCAGTGAAACATGTTTGTTTGTTAAAAGAGGCCAAGTGATCCAATCAATGTCCTGGACAGGCAAAATGTCAAAGGTCAGTTCTAAATGAGAGATTATTACAAGTCAGAACAGGAAAGCTGCTTCAGTGTAAAAGAAAAGATGTGAAGGGATAAGTAAAGGGGCACATGGTGAGGAAGATGTCTTTAATAAGGTTTCTGAGAGGAAGATTAAAATACTTTATACCAGAGATCCTACTGCCATGTTTTTCATATTTTTACTATTATTTTTCTTTCATGTTTTTGTATTTTTCCTCTCATTTTGCAGTCACTTCTCTTGTATAAACACGTGTGCAGCAATAAATAGATAATGAACAGAAATGAATTAATGTAAAATGGTCTTCTATTTAGATGTTTGAGATCCACATTTGTCTAGATATTAAACCATAACTGCACTAACAGTGAACAACAAGCATCTCTCTGAGCCTCTTTCCTACAGCTCCACTCTTGTTTGACGTGCTGGCTTTCTTCACTGTTTCGTACAATTAGTAATAAACTGCTAATTTACATTTAAATGAACACGTTGAGGCGCTAATGTCTGTGCTTATGTGGTAGATATGTAACTAATATGTGTTATTTGCCCTTTAAGCTTGTCTTTTAGTCTGGCTAAAAGCTTGGCAAGTTGTTTAATATATTTGCAAAATGGTGCAGCTGGTGTGAAATGAGGCTGTAGAAACATACAGTTGGCTGCGTTTGGTTATAGATACCATTACCTAGAAAGCACCCACTGACCTGGTAAGCAAATACTAAACACAGATTACATTCAGACACGTTAACGGAAAAGCAGTGAAGAAGAAGTAGTTGAAATGAAGTGTGTAGAAGACTGGTGTCATGGTAGAAGAAAGGTGGTATTGTAAGTTTAATTCACCAAAGGGAGGGAAACAAATCCAGAAAATATCACAAACAAGTTGATGAGATATAAGAAAGATTTTCTGAGATATTTGACATTTTTCCAAAACAATGTGGTCTTTACAAACACAGGAGCATTGACTTATTTATTGTTATGTAATGTAAAACGAAAACAAATTCCTCCTGCAACAACAGAACAGCACAAGAAGTCTGTGGGGGAATGAATTGTATGGCCGGAATCTGTGTGCTGCGCTGTTTTCTCTCTGCCTGCTGAGGATATTTGCGTATTCACGGTTTCCTGGAGGAAACTGTGGGCTGAGTGTGTGCTTTGTGCGCGTGTCAGATGGCAACAGAGAGCGAGCGAGCATGTGAGCAAGTCCGCTTGCAACATGTTGAGCAGCTGAGCTCCGTGTTGAACTCTTGTCGCCACATTTAGGACGAGCAGAGATGCATCGCTCGCTTTTCTGTCCTCATGCAAGTCTCTTCGTGTTGCTCTTCTCATGGATGATTGCCTCATAGGATGCAAGGTTGAAGAACCCCTCAGGATCTTTGGCTTTGTTTGAAACTTTTGGACCCAGCGCTTCTATTCAACTTTTTCTATACAAGTGTTTCCTTTGTGTTTTATGCCCCTGCCCTGTGGTATTTCCTCCTTTTATGTCTTGTTCTGAGTCCGTCCCTGCGTCCGGATGAGTGCTCTCCGTTGGCACCGGCTCTCTGCGCTCTGGAAGAGCTGGATGTTCAGCCAGGAGCCGGCAGAGGAGCATGACCAGACCTCTGAAACCTCTGGACAAGAAGAGCTGCCGATTAAGGAAAGGGTCTTCCTCAAGAATCTGCCAGATGCAAAGCCCCAAAATTTGGATTATAAGAAGCAAACGTCTGAAAACGAGGATCTTAATGACGACTTTAAAAAGATCCACAAGTCTGAACTACTAAAACGCAGCTGCTCTGAGCCCGCCTCTCAGGTCTCCGACTGCGGGGACCAGTCGTCCACATGTTCCCACACACTTGAAGACTGTGGGTTCAGGTCCCAAAGAAACTTTCGTTCTGAGGAGAGGTTTGACTGTGTATTGCAGGTGGACAACGGCAGCGAAGGGGACGACAGCTTCCTACAGAGAGACGGCTCCCAGAGGCGATCCAGGCGGCGCTTCAGGAGGGTGAACCCCAGAGGAGAGCGGGAACTTATCACAGACGGCCAGGAACCCTCCGGCTACCACACAGTAAGCACAGAACCATTACTAACACAGCAGCTAATGCTAACGCTAACCCTCTTTAGTATTTGCATGATAACTGTGAGCGATGGGAGTTTAATCAAACAATCTTTGCCCTGGCACCTGCAGAGCTGGCTGGGTTTGATGTGTGAAGGTTCTAACTGGATTTCTGCTGAGGTTCAGCACTGAAAGATCTTTAAATGTCAGGTTTTTTAACCCTGCTGACATCTCATTGGCTAATTAGTGCTTTCAGTGTCAGCAGTGGAAGTGACCTAAGTGGTAAAATCCCCAGCCCCATTAGAAATTACCTTTTACTTTTAGATTTAGAACAGAAATTGCAATAAAAAGATTAGAAGCAACTAGAGTTTTTTTGACAGTTTTTCCTGCATTTATGTTTTTCATGCAGCAAAAACATCATGTTGAAAGCATGAGGAGCAGGTTTATGTGAAGGCCAGTTGGTACTTTCTGTTCCTTTCACAGTTTCTGCTTGACAAAAGCCCCGAAACTGTGTACAGTCTGTCCCTCATGTGAGGAGAGTTTCCCTCCCTCTGATAGGATCACTGGAGCCAGCGTTGTGTCAGTTACAGTTTCAGCTAATCATCCGGAGCCACGCTTTGCCACACACTTACAGAAACACACACACAGCGCCTGGTTAGCACACACTTTTCTCTGCTTGTGCAAAGCTCCCTGGGGCATTACAAAGGGGCTTAATGGAGAGCTTAAACGTGTCCTCTGCAGACCCCACCTGCCTCTGTACTCTCCTGGTGATTGTTCCACTTTTTAAAAAAATTACATTTCTAGCCTCCAGCGACACAGAAAACCACCACATTTGCAGTGTACTGCATCTATCATATAAAATTTACCCGTGCTGGGAGTGCTGTCCAAAAGAATGGAAATTCCTAGAATTTGTAGATGGATTTGGGATTGTATTGGAGCAAGATTGGAAAGGCAGAAACACATGGCTTAAAAGCCATCGGTGCCACAGATTATCGTGCTGTGGCATGCGAGAGGCTTTGACATCCTCACTTTCCCGGTGTATCCCATTTATCCTGCACTGATTTCACTGTTTGCATACTTTCTTCCTCTGATGGTGTCTTATTTTCTCTTTCCTTTGCATGTGTCTGCTGGTGTCTTCTATTCTCAGGATTATGTCAACCACCAGGTAGGAAATGGTGCACTACTAAACTTTGCCTCCACTAATCCCTGTTTATCATGGTGCATGGTTTGTTCCTGCGTTGTTTGTTGTTGTTGACATGTCTGGCGTGTGTCGGCTTTGTTCCCTAACCGTGCCTGTGAGTCCTGATTCAGGCAGCTGTTGTTTCGACAGAAGCAGCGTTGGAGAAAAGAAAGCAGGTCACTTTGAGGCTGCCACACACACGCCGTCTGCTGACACTGTGGGTGGCAGATAGGAGGGGGGCTAACGGTGGGATGAACAGATACATGCTGGGAGCAACAGCTGAGCTGGGAAGAATTTAAGGAGGTTTTTGTCTTTTTTAACTGTTAAACCTTTGGGGATGAAGCAGATTTAAAGTTCAGATTTCAGCTTTGGAAGTGAGACACATCTTCAGAGGATTGCTGACAGTGGAAAAAGTCAGATTTGTGTCCCCTCATGTGTGGCATTGGTGGTCCTCGCCCCCTCATTTACTGGCAGAGAGAAATTTATTGTAAAACTTATTATCGTTTGCTCTTCAATGTGGTGGTCGACAAATCAAATGAATCTCTGACGTAAATCTGTGTGTAGTGAGCCGCATCATGCCCTCCTCCCACCTGACCTGACTCAGACTGACTTTTGTAATTATGCGACTGATAAAGCAGCTATACAAAGTTTTGGTGTTAGTTCAGCTGTCGGAATTCCCTGATTGTGATGTTATAACGCATCCTGTAAAAGGACACTGCACAAACACACACACACACACACACACACACACACACACACACACACACACACACACACACACACACACACAGGTTTGTGGTTCTGGCAGTGGATCAGAAGATGTTGTTTGGAGGTCTTATTGAACCATAATAGCATCAGTAATCCATTATCGCCGCTCTGCGCTGGTGTCTGCCATCTCTCTCTGTCTCTTAATGGCTTGCTCTGAAGTGAATGGAGTTCCTGGAGCTATGAATCTAGCCGAGTAGCTCCCAGAAAGATTTAATGGAAAGAAAATGTGGATTTGTTATGTGCTTTGAACAGAGAAGACAACACAGAGCATTAGTGTCACCAATGAGCCGAAACATTGGCCTGCATTGCTCCTGAATTTACGATCAAAGACACATTAATGATCAGATTTAGATGCATCTTGTTGTTTTATTGTCGTTGTTTTATTCTGCGGCATGGATGAGATGTGCGCAATTGATTTCCGTTGATTCGGAAACCTGATTCTTCTTCCTGGGAGGAGAGAGAGAGAGGATCCTGCACATTCTCTCACTGTGATAACACACCGCTGGGATTTACTAATGACTCAGCCTCACACTACACACACATAATCATGCACACATATAAACCTTGCACAGTAACAGATGCACGCAGAGAGAGTCACTTCATTTAGACATCTGATGCCTCAGTGGTTTCTTTCTCCTACAAAGAAGATGGATAGATGAAACCATCACCTCATTTGCTTTGCAGGGGAAACCTGCTCGGGGGGATGTTACAGTCTGGCTGCTCCATGCCATCTCTGGATCTGTAATTGAGTGCAGGCCCAACCACCTGCACTCTATAATGGAGTATTTTTACAAAATTAAGTCTAATTCATTCAGATACCTTCCATAACACAATCTGTCTTCTGAATTTCAACAAAATAAGTTGGATTTGCTTTGAAGTTGAGATTCCTTTGAAACATTTCTTTCAAAGTTTAGTTTCTGTGGCTTAAAAGTCAAATTAAGCGTCTACAATGTGCTGGCGGAGTGTGAAGCAGCATCCTTTCTGCTGTTTTGAGCAATCAAGTGTCAGTTCACACCACACCGGAAACATGCGTCTCTTGCAACGTCTGTGGTTTTAGCTAGCTTCCCGTCTTGTAGGCAAGCGTCTGACTTGTGCCGTTTGTGCTTTTTTCCCTCCCTTACAAAAACACTCGACCCTATGCATCTGATGACCCAACTAACCTGCGATGGAAATCACAAAGCCACGGATGACTGTTCAAATTACCTTTAGCTTTGAAGTCGGTGATGGTGAGGTCAGTTCAGGGCAAGGTTTTGGCCTAAAATGTTTAAGTTTGCTCATCTTTACCACATTCACTGTTGGTCAGTAATGTGTTACAGTAACTTACTGGCTGCAGATGGGAAACCAGTATTTCTCTGCCTCAACACAACAGACATGGGGTTTTACCTCTTTAGCTAAATGTGCTTTAAATATTATTCTACTCTTAACTATTACCACAAATTAGGGAAAAAATGAATGGTTTGAGGAGAATGTTGTCAGATGCATGACTAATAATGATAAAAACACCACCATCAGGACCCCTGCATATATTTTTTTAAACACATCAGGGCTGTACAGTGCGACATATATGTCGCACATGCTATGAAAAAAACCGTCTGTGCTACAAATCTTTTTTTTACATAGCACTTGTGCGGGAGCTTTGGGGGCGGCTTGTTTTGTTGTTGTTGTTTTTTACTTTAAGATGTGACAGCTGAAGTCATGCAAGTGTCCCGAGTAGATAACGTCAATAATTCACTCGAAACTACATCATTAAGTATATTTTTAGAGCCAAAACCGTAGCACATTGTACCTCCTGGATGCGCCGCGTCAGCCGAACGCGCGCTCATCTGCGCGCGCTCTGGCCGTTCATTTCTCTCTAGCCGCACATTTCTCTCTTCATGCGCGATGGATGGCCATTATTATTATTTTGCCGCGGATGTGGACAGCAATCCAGCTGCGCCGTGGTTTTGTACCAACCAGCACAGTTTTTGTCAACTCAGACTGGGAGCACCAGGGATTATATCAGACAAAGTGGGCCGCAGCGTCTGACGTGATCCCAGGCGCGCGCAGCGCTGCAGCGGCACAACGCCCACGGACCCGGTGACACTTGGACTAAACAGTTGGACTAAGCAATTATG
>JAVQJG010095056.1:0-22771 GCA_036024015.1 Craterocephalus amniculus | reverse complement strand
CTTTTATGTTTCATATTTAAATTCATATTTATATTTATGTAGGCACCGTCAAATCACAACAAATTCCTTGTAATGAAAATTACTTGGCAATAAATCTCATTCTGATTCTGATTCTGATTGCTTGCAAAGGAGATAAGACATAAATGATTATTTTATAACTGCTGATGGTGTTTAGCTGCCCTGGTGAACACAAAAGTCATACTAAATGAACACAAACATGACAACTTTCCAGCTTTTTTGTAACAATGGTCAAGTTCAGTGTGAGGACACAAGGGAAGCCTCCAGAAAGCAGCAGCATGACATATGTCCCATATGGGTGGGTTGCGCAAAAGTGGAGCAGTGTTTCCCTCCGGAGGAAAACACATAAGTGCATCTCTATTTACGCACACGTGCACAAGTATACTAAACTAGACCGGAAATGACTTGCAGTATCAAACATGGGTGTTTGTTTAAGAGAGGGTAACATGTGGTGCAAGCGGAGGTTAATTTAGCCTCGGGCTCATCACACAACTACAGAGTGGCTTACACCTGACAACCAGCAAGGGTACATTAATTACATACTGTAAGTGGCTGAGCCGAGTGGCTGGAGGAGGAACGACTGCAACGATGGACACAAAGTGGATTCAATAGTAAACTACATCCCATATTCTTTTATCCCCTACCCAACCCCCCTTTTCCCAAGTAGCTGATTTCATCCCCGCAAAGCCACTCTCACTATAATCTCCCCTGATCCGTCAGCACTGGCAAAGAATCAGATATCAAACACACACATGTCAAAAACCTGGGAAACAAAATGCCAGTTTACCTGCTGTTATCTTTCCCGTTTTTAACAGGTGAGGATTTCCTTGGAGTTTCAGCCTCGACTTTCCTCCACCTACGATTTTGACTAATCAGCATCTGCCCTATTTCTTCCAACGCCGGCAAGGTTGGCAGACTGATAACCAGATTTCACAAAGTGGGCATGTAGTAGCTTGTGGTTATATAATATCTAAATCTCTAAGCTTCTCTTTGGGATAGCCATTAGGTACAAAAGCATCAAAGATCAATGAAAATGCACTGCAATACTTTCAACTTAATCTGCTGAACCAGAAGAAAATCTCATCAATTGTGATGCAAAGTATCAAATACTGTAGATTCCAGTTCCCGTGAAGCAAAGCGTAAAATAAACTGCAAAAAACACACAAGGGGAGAAAAGTGCCTGTGTACAAACACACCTCACTTACCCATGAGACATTTTTATTCTTGTTTTGTTTGATCATGGCAACAAGAGCGGGCCAGCAAATGTGGCGGAAGGAGCCCCCTCCTCAGCAGATCTCAGCCCCGCAACCTTTTGCGTGTGCAGGTCTGAGCCCGAGCGGGGGTGATGGCCAGGTAAGCGTCACGCTCAGCCATAGATCATCATGCAAGCGCAGAACCCCATCCCCCCGCTCTGACTGAATCCAGCTTCACACCATACTATACATGTATGTGGAGGAAGAGTGATGGCAAAGTTTACAAGCTCTCCTTAAAGGGGCAAAAAAACCAAAACAAAAAATCAAGATCAAGAACGAGAAATATCCAGAAAACTCCAAAAGTCTCCTCCTTGCTGACAGCACACAGTGACCTAATGGACTGATTATGTATTCAAGCTTAGCATGAATATGAAACATCCGCGCAGGTTTAACCCCGCCCTGCTGAGCCACAGACCGTGCCCAATCGTGGAGCAGATCGTTGTGCCCAGCTCCCGGGGGGGTAAGCTTATCGAAGTATAAGGATGAGTGCTGAGCCTCTGAAGGGAAGCACAAACTTCTTCCCTGATGTAATCAGAAAATAAAAAAGGGTGAAGTAAATAACCTTGTTTTCTGTACCCTTTCTTCTTTACTGTTTCATCTTGACTCTCACAATCTTTGCTTCCCTTACTTCTCCTCCCTCAATCTCTTCCCCTCTCTGGGGGGCATTTTCACGCCTGGCTGGCACCTGTTGTCATAGCATCCCTTTGCTAAGAGACAAATACCAAGCAGACAGTAAGAAAAATGCTCAGCAGCTCTTATCTTTGATCTCTGTCCAGCCAGTGGCTGCATCTTTCTCTGACCCAGCATTAAACCGTCGCTCTCTACCAATAATTTTGAATCTAAACGTTACCCTGACCATCTGCTCTCTGCACTCTTACAGCCTAACTCACTTTTGTCTCAGCTTCTGTTCTCAAATGAGAGATCGACAGTTGTCTGGGTTTGTTTGCACAAGTTGATCTGAATTATTCGTAACAGATCAGCGAAGACAAAAATGCTAAATTGAGTGGCAGCTCTTGGGTGAAATTGAGCCACGGAGCAGATCTGTGGCAAAAACAAAAAAGGCTGCCATCGACATTAAACAACCAAAAAATCCTGAGAAAACAGCTTACCAACTGTTAATATATCCATCTTTACTTTAAACTCATTCAAACATTCATAGCTGTTTTCTTCAGATATTGGGCCTCTCATTTTATATTGTTATGTCTTATATCTAATAATGAAATATAAGTTCCAGTATAAAACAATATAGTAATGACACTAAAAACAATGAGGAAAATCTCATTAAAGTGATAAGTGAACACCATAACTAGCACATAATCAAGGCTCTCCCTTTAAAACAAGACCTTACACGGCTCCTGATCCATTTTTAAAGTCTGCAGCTTTAATTAATTTTCCAGCATCCATATGGGCCAGCAGACCTCCTCGGGTGCACAAGGTTGTCTGCTTCATTCCGTTGTTAATTGGCCTCTGAAAACATCTGCTCCTGCTTTGAGCGAGGCTCTGTTTGGCCTGAGTGCACTGTCCGTCTGATGTATACAAGCTGACCCTGCGACTCCGTCACTCTGTCGACACGACGGCTCACTCCTCCATAGGTTTTACTGTATCTTTAAGCGTTAAAAGCAACAACATGACACTAGTCAGTCAGCATGCTGTAAATTTTGGGCAGTGAGGTTAAGTTTAAGGTTATGTTGAGTAACAAGTATAATGAGTTCCAAACCTTACGTTCATCCAAAGCAAAATTATGCCACAGCTCGACAAACTGCGGAGGATAATGACAACATATTTCTCTCTAAATGCATGTGCTGTAGTTTAATGTGACAACATAAATAGAATTTCTGACCAGTCGGTGGCAGAAAGCCTCAGTGAGAATTGATGACCTGAGGGAGCAAATTACTTCACATGTTTCTGATGCAGTCAATGATCCACTGACAAAAAGATCAGATCATCTATAACTGTATATTTTTTCCGATGCATTGGAAGAAGAATATTCTAGCGATAAATGATTCAGGGCAAAATGTAATGGCTGCTTACCTCTTAATACTCCCAATTCTGTCATGGGGGGAAAAAAAAGAAGTAAAAACAAATTTATCTCACATAAAATGATCCCACATAAAATAGCAATGACTGGGTGCTGAAAACTTAAGTTCATTCCTTAAACAGTATTTTAGTGCAAAAGCAAAACTAATCATACTCCGAGACAATCCAGCTGAGATCCGGAGTAATTATAACACCCTCAATTCCTCCGTTAGGGAGCAAAGTAGAGAGAGGACACCACTGAGCGCAAGGTTAATACAGCTCTTTCTCAACATTCTGTAAAGGAGAATCACCAAGGCAAACAACTTCAATCAAAAAGCATTTTGAAGTATAAAAGTAGCTTTGAAGTAGAAGTTTTCAATTCAATACAGCTTTGTTTTGTATTGCGCCAATTCACAACAACGTCATCTCCCCAACGTTTAAACCAATCAGATTGTCATATATTGGTTCATACAAGCCAAATCATAACAAATAGCTTATGAAAGGGAACCAAGAGACTGCATTGAATCTAATCTTTGATCCAATCCTCATCCTGAGCAGGTCTGATCAGCGGTGGAGAGGAAAACTCCCTTTTAACAGGAAGGCAAAACCTCCGGCAGAACCCGGCCCAGGAAGGGCGGCCATCTGCCTCGACTGGTAAGGAGTGGAAACGACAGAAAGAGAGAGCAGAAAGAGAAAGTTTAGAGACTACACTTTTGACTGAGCTGACATTTAGGAATGAATTGGTGCATTAAGTGACTATTTTAGACAAACATATGGAGTCGTCTGTTGCTTAGAAAATGAACCACTCTTCTTTTAGTATAAAAAGCCAATTCCTACGCACCATTATTAAATACTAGAACAAAATGCCCTGCATTGTCTAATGTTGGTGGATAAGATTTCTACCACTTCATGAAAAAAAAAAGGTTAACACTGATTCTTTATAATGCTATAATTGCTCTCTTGACAAAATAAATGACTGCCCCCAGTCTTCTCTTCTAATAACTTAATAATTCTTATTGTTGACCTTGGATTTATTAACCAAGATGCTGAAAATGAATATTAATAACATTAATATAAGCTGTTAAAGGCTGTTACAGAGTTTGACCAAAAAAAAAGGTGGTCTGAGCAGTGAAGGTGCTCAGACAAGTGAAATAACTTGCATGCAGCCGAGTTGGTCGGTCCACCTCTACCAACCCACAGGTTGCAGCGAAAGGCGACTTCATTTCAAATATGTCAAAGATTCACAAGTCACTTTCACATAAAACTGTATATGTTCAAAATAATGAGGTGCATGTTTCTGCCCATGACTTCACTGTTTCCAGACCACTGAGAGTTTTAAAGCTCAGACTGTTGGCTGTAACTGAAGCAGGGTCAGTGCACATGGTCTGCCTGACATCAGTGTTTCCAGGCTGGAGTAGAGCTACACTCTATGCAGATACATATCACACTTTCCAGTCCAGTGCTGACGTGATAGATTATGTAAAAGCAGTAAAAATCCGAGACATTCCTGAGGGCCTCTGCGACCAATTAACTAGTCAGTTTCCGGAAATTTCTATATTCTCTGGACAAGTGAAAGAACGTATGCATGGCTGCTGCCAAGGAAACCCTGCTCTAGACTATTTGGAGTTGGCTGGACACTCCCCCCCCGGGCGTGCATCCCAGTGCCTGGAAAACTGGGAATTCCAGGTTAGACTTTACCATGGGAGCTTAGCTCACCACATGCACACAGAAAGTCCATAGTTTCTGGGAAAGAATTAAATCCATCTGTGTAATTCTCCAGTTTGCTTTTCTCATTCTTTCGAAAAGAAGCAGAAAATCTTTGCAGCCTGCAGCAGGTCAAATTTTTGTTGTATCAACCTCATCTCTTAATCTGCACAACGGATGGCCGCAAACTGTTCAGTAGGTTTGGTTATTCCTGAAATTTGGATGTATTCCCAAGGTGAGGTCCGAGCCCCTGGTTTTAGTCCTTCTGGATGACTTGCTGTGAAAACATGTTACTTTGTTCATTTTCAGGATGAAATCCATCTTTAAAAGTGTCCCTAAAAAATTGAAATGGATGCTTAAATGTCTCTCATATATGCTTTTAAATAAATATCAAAAGCAACTTATGTTAGTGTATCATAGACAGCTGAATACATTAAACAGACATCACTGAATTTAATTTTTTTCAACAAATTTGCCCCCCAAAATGGGGAGACTTTGCAGAGGGTCCAAATTTGTAGTTTCATAAGAAGGCATTGCAGAAGAAGATGTGTCTTGATTTTCCTCTTGTAGATGTCCACTACAGTTCCTGTTTTTTTTCTCTCTTCCTGTTTTTTTCTCTTTTCGCAAGTTTGTTTGCAATTTGACATCAAGTTTAATGTCACCTGTTCTCTGCCGCTCAAAACTTCTTTACAACTGGAATGCACTGTAAGAAAATTTACTTCTACTGTATTACAATCGCTACAAATGAAACCTATACTGCCCCCCTCTGGTGACATTTTCCAATCTAGTTTCTTTACAGTTAATTTTAATGCTGCCGCAATCATGATGATCACTTCTCATTATAGATGGTTATAATCAATTAAGATTTAATTGTGTTTACTTCTTTTCCATTACTGTGCCATAAGCAAAAAAAAGTTCTATTTTAACTCGTCGTTAAATGTAACAGCCTATCACTGAAAATCAATTCAACAACATGAACAAAATGTACGACATATCCAGCAGTGTTAGGGTGTACTATGAGAGGGCATCAGTAAAAGCAATGAGGAATTATGACGATTTTATGAGCTTCACCAGACTGTTTTAAGACAAAAGCATAAAGCGAGTATATAGCGAGATAATGCAACCATGATCATGATTATCCCAAATTATTGTGGTTAAAAAAGAATTTTTTTCTTGAAATCCCAAGTTTATGAGAATGCATCTTCAAAGGCTGCTTCCGATTTTTATTTTCTACCAAGATTAAACCATTTAAATTACAATTTCAACATGGCACATCTATATGAGTTAATAGCATTCTGTGCTGCTTTGTGGAACTTTAATTTGCATAATTTTTAGGTCAATATGGCGATTTCTCATCTTGATCTGTAAAATATCAGCCATTCCAATCAGCTTCAACTTGAGTGCTGTGTGTTATTGTTCAATATATGCAAACATGCTCAATCCATGCCCGAAGCACAGCTGTACCTTTCTTAAGTTGCACTTACTTATCTTCTTTTAATAGGTCAATGACAAATAAGTGTTTATAAAAGTCCTATCCACTTACTACTAAAGACAGACAAAGTTTGCATCGTACAGAAAGAAATCCTAAGATAGTTCTTTGCTTGTACAATCCCTCTGATACAGGCTCTCATAGCTTCATGGTGGAAAGCAGGGAAGCCTAACACGCAAACTGGGGAATGAAGTGAGCCCTGCTGTCTTTAATTAGCTGAGTTTCCGTGAGGAGTGTCTGGGACTGGCTACTCAGTCTGTCAGACGGAGTCCCATCCGGCCGGGTCTCCATGCTCCGCATTCCAGCCGGAGCAGAATTGTGTTCCGCCCCATTTCCGACGTAAAACGGTGGTTTGGTGCTCCATATTGAAAACATGTGAGAGCAGCGTCATAGAGAGAGCAGCGTGTCACGGCAACTGGGGGTGCTCTCAAGTTCAGCCCAAACTCTAGCTTCAAATCTTCAACTTTTTTCTGTCCACGCGCTTCTTTTTTCTGCAGTCATGATCATCACAAGTTTGCACTGACATCCCACCAGAATGTTTGTTTTGATGCAAACATCTTACAAATGGGGCTAAAAACACTCAGACTTTCAAATTGAAATGAAATCTTAACAGCAAATGTTGATCCAGCCTATTTCAGCACTGTCACACAAAACCAAAGTGTGAGACCAACTTATAGTCGACGGCGCAGCCCTACTAGCAGCTTTTCTTCACTAAAATATCTGGCAGAGAGTTTTTGATCCAGTTCAGTGGCTGGACCCTTCAAAGACCACATTTCTAGACAGAAAACGTCATAGCGGTTCCACATGTTTTGGTATCTTTTCAAAGACTACTCAAAGTGACGGAAAAACATGCTTTTGGTTCAATCTGGAGGATATGACTACTGTATAATTCTGCTCAGAGTATTTGAACTGTAAACCAATCAATGCTTTGAGATTGTCAGTCGAGTTTTAAACTGCTAACCCTTTAAACCGCTGCTTTAAATAATATTATAACACTTGACTTACTGCTATGTATTCTGATTTTATATAAGCAAGGTTGACCTTGCTCTCTTAGAAAGATTTGTTAAATGTTTTGTTACCACAGTTTTCCTCTGCTGCAGTGTTCACATGACCAGCAAGCCACAGATCTGGGAATGACTCCTTTATTTGTTTTGGCTGAGAAATGATGAAAATTAGGCCTCACAAAAACGTCATCTTTTTCTGTCTGCACGGGACTGGTGTGTTCATGTAATTACAGTGCGTGCGTGAGTGAGAGTCAGAGTGTAACGTGGCCATCTAGTGGTAAACTCAATTAGAGAGGCTCATTCTTATCTGCAGTACTGGAGAATTGTGTGGAAGATGGGGAATAACACCCTCAATTTCTGCATTTCTCCACTGATGAACAGTGAAATGGAGAGCAGAGGAAGCAGAGAGGAATGACATTACAGAGATGAATGGCAGAATTAAGGGCACAAATGACAATTTGAGAGGAAAAAAAGCATATACAATCAAATTTAGCCAAAGAACACCCACGTTTTCCCCTAAGCCACATCAGACATGCAGTCTTAGACATTAAGACACAACAGTAACACAAAATAAACTAGTGAAGCCCAGTACAATCCTGCTTACAAAACATGTGGTTGTAGTGTGAACACACTGTGTTCAAGAGCCATACTATTACAGCTCTCTGTGCACAGCCTGGAATAAATATGAAATAAAAGATTTATTTTGTCTGGCTGAATGCACAGCGATCAGAACTCTGCAGGAAAATGTTATCTCAGTGCAAGAGAAATATTCCAGCTATATTCTGCAGCATTTCAGCTGTTTCAGCATTGAGATCGACACCAAAAAATAAAAAATAAAAAAATCAATCATCATCCATTGACCGGTCAGACTGATGCTCTCGAACAGCTTTGATGATTTCAAAAGTTACATAGCTAGAAAGTAGAAGAGTTAAACCGGCTCCCTAATGACTCGTTTGCATGATAAATCAACAGCAGAGCCACAAACTCACATATGGAAGGTCTGCTCTCCGGCGATGGCCCAGTCCACAGCACGGCATGAAGGGGAGCAGGGAGGGGAGGAACGGACGGCCGTCTCACAGACTCCCCGTCAGACAGCAGCATCGACAAACACTCAGCCCCGATCCATGACTGCAGACTTGGCCCACAGAGGGGGTGGAGGGGGGTGCAGACCACAAACAGATATGCGGGCGCGACAAGGACCGGATGGAGTAGAGGACTGTTGGATCCACACCAGCCCTCTACTTCTGTCTACCCCTCCCAAGCATGCACCTATTTCTTTGTCTTTTTTTTATTTTTATCCCTGACTGAGAAACTGTGAGGATTCAGAAAGTCAGGTTGTGCTACTCCCCCTTCCCCTACCCATCTCCAGACTGTTGCAGCAGGGTGCCCAGCAGCTGACAGGGAGAAACACATCACTGTTTACCCCCCCCCCCCCCCCCAAAATCTGTCCACGCTCCAGCAGATACTCGCTGCTGACAAATCCTCTGCAGTGCTGCCGTGCCGTAGCAGAGACGTGGAGTTACAGGCTGCTACGCCGCTTCAGCTGAAGGTGGATTTAGACGTACTCATCCTCGCACACAAGTTCGCTTCTCAGCACGGGGAGGAGTTTTAAATGTCCTTTAATGACTGTTGTGCTTGCTAACAGAGGACACCGCCGCTGTGTCCCCCCTCTCTGCTCTTCCCTTTTATCCAACTTTCTTTCCCCCTTTTTTCTCAGCTAGATCTCTTCCCCTGTTATGCCTCAGTCCCCGTCTGCATTGCTTTGCCCTTTAGGTTTATCTGTGAATGCTTAGGACAGATGTGAGTGATTGCCGGAGAGACGGAGGTTGTGCTCTCCCGGACAAAAACTCTGTGGATAGTCTGGTGAAAATGAGCGGAGTTGCAGCACAACTGTCTGTGATGCAAAGCGAAGTCATATGCACACTTCATTCATGCCCGTGTGTGACTGCAGGTGTGGCGTTACTGCTCCTTTCCTCCCCATCGCACACCTGTTCTCCACTCTTGTCCTTCAAGTAATTAAGTCCAGAATGACATGCAGACTGGCTGCTGTGCTGTAACTGCTGTGTCAGCCGGAAATTACAAATTCCCATCATGTCCTGGCGTTCACTTGTGTGTGGATGTGTGGTGGTGATGCAGAGGGACTTTCTGATAGGACAAATGAGTAGACTATGCCAGATACTAGGGCTGGGCGATATGAGCCATTTTTTATATCTTAATCTTTTTTTCCCTTAATGATGATATGCAATATATATATATCGATATGAATTTATTTGGTCAAGTAAACAAAGAGACGGTTCAAATTTATGGCCTTGAGTGCTAAATGCACTTTTTATTAACGATTGGAAGCAGATGCGCATTATGTGACCGAAATTAAAATATGTGTATTAAAATAATAAAAAATACTTTCAACGACCAGAACGATACCGTTGTGCACAATGGTAAACACCAAGATACTTTAAACTCAAAACAAGCTAACTCGATAAAAATGATATTCCTTATATATCGTGTGATAAAATCTTGATATATCTGGAAATCTCAATATATTGCCCAGCTCTAATAGATACTCACTAAATTTTAAGTTGAAGAAAAACCTTATTAGTTCAATCCTCAATTTCATGCAAGTTTGATCAAACAAGTTGACATGAATAGGTTCAATAAGACCCTCATAAAATTATAACCAGAAATTCCTCTAATTAGATCTGTTGGGCTTAATTAGCTCTCCATAGTCTGTGTTTAACTCTTACAATAGCTCAAACATCAGGCATCAAAATCAAACCCTAGCTGAGGTATTTTCCTCCTCTATCACTCTCTTTTAGCCTTATTATGGGCTCTCTCCTATCATGGTGAAGAGCTCTTTTTGACACAGTAGACATCATCAGTCACCATCAGTGCTGCTTTTCTGTAGCGCCCGAGTTTGTCAGGAGAATAACTACACGATTTCTACTGTCAGATAATGCTGCGTCAAGATAAAGACAAACTGAGTTTCTGTCTCCACAAATCAGAAATGATGCTCACTGCTTTCAGGTGGAGGCTGCTGCTGCTGATGAAAATGGAACATCTAATGTTATATGTACATTTTTCCCCCATAAATTAGGCCTGCTTGGGTGGACAGGCCCATTTAGAGGAACAGTTTCTATGATGACTGATTTATAGAGGTGGCGTAATCTTCTAATTTGCAGATACACTCATACAGCATTCGGCGTCTGTCAACCTACAAAATGTGGAAAACACAACATTTTCTGCAGCATCACAGATGTGTGTAGTCAGTTATTAAACTCTGAGTCTCCTTGATAGTATCTATATATCTCCTGAGGCCTAATAAAAAACAGTTCAACATAACCATGACAGGGTCCTTCATCAGGGTTGAAGCTTCTTCATTGTACAAGCAGTACGTCACAGGCTGACATGCGTCGGCTGTGATGGAAAGGCGTCATTATAAACAGAAGCGAGGACCTTACGGTGTGAGGGGAGCGCTATGTATCAGTTGACTTGTCAAAGGCTGTCCCCCCTTGAAAAATAATCATCCCTCACTTGCATCACTCACCTCCTAAAGCCATGACTAATACTGCAGGGGAGCATGCCTGCCTGAGGAAATGCACACATTTAGACTTATGTCGGTCTCTCTCGGTGCACCTTGTAAAATCAAAGTAAACATATCGGTTACACAGATTCAAAGTTTCTCTCTTTACCTTTAATTAGGTAAAAACCCCAATGCGGGTCATAAAACGGTGAAAGATGTGTTTATTTTCTCGCTGTGTCTCCATCAATACCCAGAAGACAGCCTTATTTAATCACAGGGACAGCCAGAGCAAGCTTTCAAGGCATAAGAACAAGCTAATGAAATGCATCAATCTTATGATTGAAACAACAAGACTGCTACATCTCACCAATGACGATCTCCGTTTCTAAGCAAACCCAACAGTTTTGAGGATATGGGCGCTTTCTCATGTCAAATTTAAATATGCAGCCTTAAACTTTGTGAAATTTATTAAACCAAAGCATCAATCAAGATCACTGGCAGCATAATCAATAATGGAAATAGCAATATGTCTCTATTTGTGAACAAAACGCCAGCTTTTGAACCTGGATGATTCCTGTATATTTATGAATTATATGCAAATCATTTTCATCTTACTCAACAGCACACTGCAATAAAACTTATATAATATGTCATATTTAATGGACAGCTTATAAAAGCAGCATCTTTTCTATATGGTCGATAACACATAAACATATTCTCAAATTAATTCAGCCTTCAGAGATAGTCAAAGCATGCGCTGCCGAATCCTCTTTTAAGTGTAATTTCATCCACAGCCAAGAGATGAACTTCAATTGGGTCTTTTTGAAAAATGCAAAAAAGTGTGGAAGAAGCAAAGAGGGGAACAAAGAGAAAGGGAGGGGTAGGCATGAAACCAGAACCAGTGGAGCCAATGCGAGCCGAGTGAAGCAGAGGATGGGTGCAGTCTTTGTGTAGTTACATTAGTTCAAAGGGAAAGGATGCCGGCTGGTATGTTAACGTTGCATTACACAAAACAGCTGATTAAAGTCAGGTTCATGGGTATTCTTTAATTAGCACATATCTAAAAATAGTGAATGGGCAAGTGGAAAGGGCAATTTTAGATTTAGACCAGATTCCACATGTCCCATTCTTGTAAAAAATCCTGCGATCCAACACATAAAACTGATGTTATTGGTTCATCATGGACATTGGGCATTGATTTCTGTTCACCCCAAGAGTGCTTTTAACCCAATATTTCATAAATAAAAAGCATGGTGTTGAAATATAGCAATTAAGTGGATATAATTAAGCTGTAATGTAAGCTTTGTATTATGATCATAGTTGTCTTCTTTGGCAGTAATTTGAAATGGTACAGTATACACTATCCATGTATTACTACGCACTGACTGAACAAACAAACAGGGGCATAGAGAAAGCAGAGTGGACATAAAACATATTTGAGGATTATAAATACTGATGCACAAACCCAGACATTTTTATTTTTCGATTGTGAAAGCTAATCAGGAGGTGGCACTACCAAGATGCGCGCTCAAGCTTTCAAAGCCTTAAAAAATGTCAAAAGCATTGGTGCTCCAAAAAACCTTGTCTGCCATCGCCATGTGCATTCCAAAGGTTAGAGGGCATGAACATTAACTGATTCCCTAAAACAAATGCTTATTTAATCAAAATTAGCCATTTAAGTTTCATGAAAATGCAGACTACAATAGTAGAGGACTATGTTCATCGCATACATTGGACAATTGTAACCTACACAGTATATTTAGCAAACCAACATAAAAACTCAACACAGGGTAAAACACAGGGTTACAGAGAGATGTAAACATTCTCTGTAACCTTGTGTTTTACTTTATTCATTTGTATGTCACTCAAAACAGTCACAATATTTTTTTTATCCTAAAAAGCTGGAAAAGTATCTATTTTAAGTCAAAGATCCTTTCCATGAAATACAGAACAATTACAGTGTTAATAAACTCAATACCACATTTTACCACAGGGTGGCAGACTAGTGCCACTGTTACCTAGGCCGCACTACACTTCCAGCTGCCTCTCTTTACTCCAGTTTTTCACATAAGTCAAGTATTTTACCCCGAGGCACAGCTCCGGCAGACTGATGCCAGCAAATACATATGGATCGCTGTAAATATTTTACTTTCGGAAAAATGTTGACATTTGTTGCACAAAGTTCAAAAAAGGTCTTGAGGTTGAATGTTTCACTTCAACCTCCCACAACCAGCAGCGACTGCGGCTCCATACATATGCAACATATCCATCATGCAAAAAACACACGGGTTGCCAGATTTGATAAGCATCAAAGGAATAAGCAGCCCTTTGCGTCATGGCCTCTCTCCGTTTAATAACCAAGGGAATGATGAGAAGGAAAAACGCTTGTAATCACTTAAGGAATGAGGAGTTTTCTGTCCTCGCCACATGCCTTCATCACTCCGCCCCGAATGTAGACAGAGCTGGCAAACTGTCCTTGCTGCTGGAGACATTATGTGATACTTGGGATACAAATGGAGGTGAAAGAGACAGAAAGAGGTGGGCAACATAAAGGGGAGGTGGTAAGCTTGGTGCAAGCATAAATATACATACATAAATACATTACATAAATATAACAAGAGGAGGAAGGAGCAGGAGGTCAGTTGTGACAAAATGCTGAGTGCAACAAAGCCTCAGTTTGTTTTTGCATTGCCCTCAAGCAGCTGCTTTTTATACCTATTCTGTCATTTTTGCCATTTACACAAAGTTATGACTACATTTGCATCTCCATCAAAGGCCTCAGGGCAGCCTGACACACTCATCACACACTTTTTTCTGTCTTCAAGGATAAAGACAAACTTTTATTAGCTTACTTTTGAGTAATCCATCCACTTGCATTTAATCCGTCTGTTTATTCTGGGCTTTGTTTCTCTCTCACTGTAAAGCACTTTGTTAACTCTGTTTTTTTAGAGAGGTGCTATATAAAGAAAGTTTATTATTATTCAGGGTCACGAGGACTGGATCATTTCCCAGGGTGGATTATGCAATAAGAGACACTTAACAAAGCGCTATTTGACAGATGTATAATCACCGTACCTGAGTGGACACGATTAGACTTTTACGGGCGCTGACACAAGTAATAAGTGATACTAATTACTAACCCTAACCCTAAACATGAAGATATATGTAGATATGGGAAAATACTGATACAGCTATGAAGAGCAGAGAGGTAATATGAATGTATCTAAAAACAGAAATCACTACAATGATTAAAAAGGTACAAAAAGAAACAACTCTAAAAGATCAAACTGAGAGCCAGCTGAAATTAGTCTTTTAAACTTGGAAGTCTTGAATAAACCCTACATTCTGTACACATTGTTTCCAAGGAATCTGACTCTTTTAACCTTTAAAAACGGTTTTGAGCAAGACTGTGTATAAGAAATAAAACACTAAACAAAAAGTACAGGATTGTGAGGACCTATCTGCTTTTGTACCACGAGACAAGCTTCTAGACTGTAAAAGGAAATCCATGCAGGGTGCTCAAGCAAGCCTATGATCGTAATCTCTGTTACTCATTGGTTTTTAAGAGCCCTCAGCATTCTTTAAAACAGGACTCTATGAAGCAAGCCAAATAATCTGCCTCTGGCGAGATGGCTTCTTCACTCGCACCACCTCCATGTGATTATAAATAAACCACCAACCTGAAGGTGTTTAAGTCTGAGAACAAATCTGTGACAACTCTGCCCTTCTTCCTTCTCGACGGAGCTCTGAGCTCGTTTTAACGCTGACCTCTCTACTCCCATGGCTGGGTGGGCTGGTATGCCATGGGCCCTCCATCCCTCACAGCCTCCTCCACACACCCCCCCCAGGCATCAGGCCATGACCGCAGGGAGCATCTCTCATCCTGTCTGCCGTCTGAACTCTGTATCTGTAAGAGTAATTCTGCCTTTAAGGAGCCGTTTATGAGACGTTACGGGAAGACGGTGTATTAGATCAACAGGACACCAACCCTGACGAGATGTTTTTAAGATATCGATTAAAATAAAAGAACAAGCTGTTGTTATAAAAAGTGGGTCAGGTAGGGGAATGATCAGAAGAAATCAAGAAAACACACCGTTTCCAAAATCTTACCATAAGCTTTGTTTGTTGTTTTTTACAGGATAGAACCAAATAATAGGCTGGTAACCACACACAGACTAGCTATTTTTATCTATTTTTCTGTGACATTTGAAAATAACCATGATCAGTCTGACTCAGCACAAGCAATGGGAAAATAAAGTCAATTCAAAAGTGCAGTTACAACTGACTAACAGTATTTACATTATCGTCCAAACAGAGAAGTCTCTGGGAGGCCGGCTATTTCTGGGCCTGTCTTGTAACAACTAAATAAAAGAGGATATTTTTGCGCAACATACAAGGTCCTCACTGACCCCAAAACACATCATTCCATGTTCTTGACATTCCTATACCATCTCCTACGTGAATGGCCTCTCATTTCTACAGCCTCCGTTGTATGACGACCGGCTGCAGGGGAAAACGTCATTTGGAGACAAGACTGTGGGAATGGGCACGAGCTCCCAAGGGTGATGGTGGTAAAATCTGGTCATTTCTTACAGAGCAGCTCTGACTGAGCCACAGCGGCGTGTTCAGAGGCTCTTTGCGACCATGAGACGAGGCGTCTCGGAAGTGCCGTTTTGTTCTGATCTCCTCCAGCTCACCGTCTCTTTGCTGCAGCCGTGCCAAAGAAAATGTGATGTGTGCCTCCTCCAAAAAAGGCAGAAACATTTAGGCTGAAGTGTGCATCCTTAACCCGGCCCGTCCTGTTCCCTCGCAGGTCTGCTCAAACAAAAACCAGACCGGAACGGCATCTGCTTTATAACAGGCCGTTATGTTGCAGCTGCACTCAAAAGATGCGTCTCAGAAGAAAGACTTCCACTTCACAAACCGTACCCTGAAGTGTTTACACAGGGCTTTCACTGCATGGCCATCTCACAACTGATGGATGATGATGACTCAGGGGGAGATCTTAGGACAGTTTGCATTTACTCTCAGGTTTTTACGAAAACTTATCCACACACACACACACACACACACACACACACACTTACACGCACACAAGCATCACATTCCAAAGTGACAGCAGGGCCCAGAAAATTAAATTACACTTCCTTATATTCATGCACAATAATCAGATGCATCTTCCTTCTGCCTCCTCAAATAAATCAAAATTAAATCAAGTTTGATTTCAAAAGCACTTTTCATGCAGAAGCAGCACAAAGTGTTTCACAAAGTAAAAACTATTTGTTCGTATTAAAGTTTTACACAAACATGAACTTCCATCCCAAGTTACTGTCTCTTAACTGTATGTAGGTTATAAAAAGATATCAGAAGAAATAAACATCTGGTGTGAAGCTGCTGTAAGGAAACAATATCTCGGGGATCCATCCACACCGGAAGTCAGCCCACTAAAAAAGAAGTTTAAATGGAAGAACTTACCTGGCGAACAAGGCTGTTGGTTGTGGTGTCGGAGGACGTGCTGCCGTCTGAGCCTTTAAACCGCCCCTTCCTCCGGGCTCCTTTGCCTTGAGACTTCAGAGCCAGAGAGAACAGTGAAATGGTTAAGAAGGTCAGACATTTTCAAGTTTAATCTCATTTTCTTTTAAATTAGACAGTTTTTTGCTTCTACCGTCCTTATTGCTCGAGTGTGAGAGACAAGAGGCAAAAGTTATATGAAAGCTATATGTGCCAAAATACACTCAGTTCAATATAAAATAATTTGATTTAGAGTTAGAAAAATGTGAAAAATGTAACTAGGACGATCATTAATTCTTATGTGATTAAACATGCTTTTCCTAAATAAAATGTCAAACAATCCAAAACCCAAATTTTCATCATTTACAAGGATATAGAGCAGATTTGTAGAACCTGAGATACAAAAAAATTCTCAAATTTTCAATCTGAAAAAATTAAAACTGCAAGACTTTCAATTCAGACATTTAATTCAATACAGAAAACATAACATAACATGTTTTGTCTAAACAGAAATCTGACAAATTTATGCACAAAATGAGCTCATTTCTAATGTGATGCCAGCTAAAGGTCTCCTAGTTGGCGCGGGGCGCCTTTACCAAGGTGTAGCATCTTATTGTATCTCTTCATCTGGGCATAAAGGGTTATGAGTTCCTGGAGTTTTGTTGTTACAATTCATTTCCAAATTTACCTGATCTAGGTTTCCAGCTGATGGAGAGTTTGTGGTTGTCTCTGATGCATTCTTTGGTTTAATGGTTATTGTTGAGAGGTCTGGACTGCAGGCAGTCTGTCCCAAACATTGTGCTGCCCATATACCGTATGAACATATGCCCCCCACACCATCAGAGATGCAGGCTTTTGAACTGAGCACCGATAGCATGCTGAAAGGACTTCCCTCTCTTTTATCCATGATTCCCAACAAGACTCAGATGTGGCCTTGTCTGAAACAAAGAGCACCTTCCCAGTCTAAAACATTTCAGTCCATTTCAGACGAGTCTCGGCCCACAGGACATGACAACGCTTCTGGACCATGTTCAAATATGACTTCCGCTTTGCATGATAGAGCTTTAGTTGGCATCTGCAGATGCTAGGGAGGCTTGTGTTAACCCACAGTGGCTTCTGAAAGTATTCCTGAACCCATTTAGCAATGTCAGTGGCACAACTGTTCCGATGAGTAATGCAGCACGAGGACCCCAAGACCACAGCCATCCAATAAAGGTCTTCGGCCTTGTCCCTTCTGCACAGACGTCTCCGGTTTCTTTGAATGGTTTGGTGACGTTATGCACTGTAGATGATGAGAGTTGCAGTTCATTTGCAATTTGACATTGAGGAGTATTATTTTTAAATATTTTACTATTTTTTCCACAACCTTTCACAGATTGGAGAGCCTCTGCCCGTCTTTATATCTGGTCAACTTTGTCTCTCTGCGACATACTTTTTATAGCTAATAATGTTACAGACCTGATATCAGTTAACTTAATCACTTGCTGGATGTTTTCCCAACTGAATCTTTTTGAACTTTTTTGCTTTTTTCAATTTGTTGCCCCACGTGCCAACTATTTTGACACCTTCAGCAAGCATCACATTTGACACGACCTCATTCTGTGCATAAATCTCTCAGTTTAGACGTTTGCCATCTTATGTATGTTCTGTTGTGAATAAATTATATGCTTTAGGTCTTTTAGTTTAAAGTTCGGACTTAAAGAACATCCCAAGTTTTTTTGTAGTTTGGGTTGTAGCTCCAACAAGAAAATACCTGCAATTTGAAGACATACCAGAAAGGTTCAGGAAACAGCGTCAAAAGACATTTAGCTTTATTTAGCTTTCTAGCATTAAGCAGTTATTTGATGAACTACTTCAGTTTGCTACAGTCAGTTCTTGCCTTTGACTGACTGTTTCCTTACTCACTGCTGGAGGGATGATTGAACATGCAACATTTACAATGGAAAAGCAAACTTTGGTGATTTATTCACTACCTCATTCCTGAAGACAACCACTGAACTTCTAAATGCAATTTTATGAAGCACATGTAAAACAGACTTTCCCCCCCATCTAATACAAAAAATCTAATGGGCAAAACCTTTTTGAGGGTTTAGGTCTGTATGCATTTTTTCCACCTGATATGGTTCACATAAATACAACTTCCACTGTTAGTTAAACCATTATACTGTTTTATGTGGAGAGTGTAGCATTATGACAGGTGTCAACAGACGGTAGGTAAGTGGGTGGTCTGCTTTTGCCAGCTGATAAAATGAGTTACATGGGAAATAAGGCACTCTGCTCAAACAGCATAGGTTGCCAATAGCAACTGAAAGCCAGAAATTCATTTTGTTGCTGCCCACTCCCCAGGGACATGTAAATCATGCATATAAAACCAGAGCAACTGTTCCCTAATTGCCGGTCATATAGACCTGTTTGAGTTTTGTACAATAGAATTAGACGTGTTTTTAAGTATATGGAGGGACTTATGTTGAATTCACTCATTGTTTTACCTGTCTGCATTCTGAATATTCTTGAAGAGCAGCTGTTTTAATAGACTAAACCAGTAGGCCGTTTACAAAAGTATCACTACGAGCAAAACACATTACATTACTAATTATGGATTTTTCCCCAAAGTAACTATTGTGGTCAATTAATTTAAAGAAGGGATATCATTGTGATATCTTTTTATTATGTAAGTAGATATGTAAGTAGATATATATTTCAATATACGTTCAATACAATACTTTTACTTCTCAATTATGGTTTGATTTTTGAGAAATCACTTTTTGATAAATCAATATTGTACTTAACATATCTGACAGATAGCCAACAATATGATTTAAACACTACATTATTGTACTGTGTATGCAATAAAATTTCAACAATTAAACACTTTGTCCATCTTCCCAATATGAAATAAATAGTAAATGAAGTGATTTTTGTAGCCTTGTTCAGCAAAAGCTTCTGTTTGTTCGTTTTTTTTCTGTTGTTTGTTTTTGTTTTTAAGACAAGACTTCTTGTTGAAGTTTTCATTTGTCTTACCTTTAAATCACTCAGATACAGTACTTTAACTAAAGTAGCTATTAATAATTCACCTTTAAAAAAAATGCCTGTATATAATTTCTTGTGAAAATATAACATATTTTATTCAGCTACAACAAAATACCGAAAACAATGTTAAAAAAAAAATTAAATTAAAAAAAAGTCTCGCAAAACAAACAAAGCTGACGCGACAATTTGAAAGAGAATAAACTTTATAAATGATTATAAATAAATAAATAAATAAGATGTCTCGCGACATTTTCCTGCCTGTGGCCACCAATATAAGCTGATTACGTAGACAGGTGAGTGGTTAAGTTCTTTTAACGTGCAACCAGTGGGGGAAATACTGGAACACCATAAAGTTAAATGGATATTAATGTGCCGGGGGAAGTCGGTCAAATTTAAACAACTTACTTGTAACCCTAGGTGTTCCAAAGTCTCCATGTGTTCGTCCGGTGGTACTTCTGCTCTGGTCTTCGGACTGGTACTGAAGACCATTACACCATTTTAAAAAGCAAATATTCTACAAAAGCTCGCGGCTTGGATAGACGCCCCGGTCGTGTCCAACAAAAAACCCGAGCGAGCATGTTTACACCTAAAGAGCTAAAAGCTGACAGAAACGAGGCGCCGCTCTCACTGCTCAGGGAGCATCGCCAATCTCCAGGTTTGACTCGGGAGAGTTAAAGGAGGGGCTTGTGCGGAAGAGGTTTGCAGTTTCCCTCAAATTCCGATGATGATGACGATGTGAATGATCTGATAACATACCCTTCAGCATCATGAAACCTCTTCATCAGCTCCTACCCACTCCGGTTGAGATCTCTTCTGCTCCGCGCGCCCTCTGAGCCAACGCCAACACCCCCTCACAGCGTCAAAGATTGAAAATGAGCTGCATTTCAGCAAAAAAAAGAAAGAAAAGCTGGTAACGTTGGGCTTGAATAACAGCATATTACACAAAGAAAAGAACAAACTGAGAGACATGACACAGCTCCTGCAAGTTTTGTTAAAATCTAAAAACAGCGCTGAACCCTGGTGAACATGTTTAAGAAAAGATGCTAGATTGTGTGTGTTTCTGTTTTGCACCATCTGCACCAAAAGAGAACAATCATTTATTCCACTTACAATCATTTTGCTTATTATGAAAGACTCGAATCTCAAATTTTTTGGTGTGTGATTGATTAGATCCCTGCAGCTGACCCATCAGAGCAGACTGATGATATTTGATCGGATGTTCAAGAAAATTCATGACTATGTAGAAACCAGTTGCTTTTTTGTTTGTTTTGGTCTTTTAAGGGATCTTAAAAAAGTTACTGATTTTTATAAGCTTTTATAAGCTGCCTGAAAAAGACAAAGTGGAACTAAGAGCAAAAGCAGAAAGGTGAACATGATAGAATATAAGAGGTGGGGGAAGGTAAAGTTCACATTTAGAACCAAACATATTCAGATAGGCAAGGCAAGTTTATTTATATAGCGCTTTTCAGGTCCAAGACAATTCAAAGCGCTTTACATACAACATAAGAATTAGAATTAGATGAACACAAAATCAAACACAAAATCATTCAAAAAATGCGATTAAGTCTAAAGTAAAATGCACATCATGATCTAATGTTCCACTTATTTGCAGCATAATAATAGCTAAGAACTGCCTATCTAAACATATCAAAAACGGTGATTAAATATCATTTAAACACAGAATCAAACTAAAATGATGATTAAGTCCGACATCATGATCTTGTTTGCAGCATATTAAGTCTAAAGGAAAAATGCTATACCACAGAGATTTAAGGTGGAAAATGTATGCAGTGTTGCTTTAAAAATCCGTGTGAGTAAGACTAAACTCTGATAGCCTTGACCATCTCTAAAGCTAAGTTTCCTCCTTTGTGATGCTTTGCAAGGTCATTAATGTAGCTGTTTTCAGATGTCTTCCTGCCTTTATTTTTCTTTTTTGGCAAATGAAGTGTAGTTTTATCGAGTTGATCTTGGGTGATTTACTTTATCACTTCACAATAATCACCATGAAATTATTAAGAGCTCTGGATTCAATTGTCCAGTTATTTTTAGGTCCTAAAAGTACAGATTCAACAGCTGTCATTCTTAAACCTCAGACCTGAAATCAGTTGTCGCATTAAGACAGATGTGAAGTCAGCCTGCAATCACTTAAAGAACATATTGAGGATTAAAGGACTGATGTTCCCACAGTATTTAGAAAAACGTGTCCTTCATTTATCTTTAGTAGACTACTGTAACGCTGTCCTTACGCTTCTCCCTAAAAAGTCCATCAGACAGCTGCAGAATTCTGCTGCTCCAGTCCTATCAGACCAGGAAAGTGGATCATATAAAACCAGTCCTCAGAACTTTACATTGGCTTCCAGTTTGTCAAAGAATCGACTTGAGAACTCTGCTGTTAGTTTACAAAGCTCTGAATGATTTAGGACAAAATATATATCCAGGATCTACTGGCTCATTATGAACCAATCAGATCCCTCAGGTCATCAGGGTCAGGTCTACTTTCAGTTCCCGGAGTCAGAACTAAACACGGAGAGGCAGCGTTCAGTTTTTATGCCCCTCATATGTCGAACAAACTCCCAAAAAGTGACAGGTCTCCTGAAACTTTTAAATCATGGTAAAAAACTTCTCTTTTTGCAGCCTTTTATGAGTGATACAATTATCCTGTTTTTTTCAGTAGGTTCTTTTCATTAAAATTTTGTTTTCATTTTTGTTTTTAATACTTTTTAATGATTTTTCTGCACCTTGCTGTAATGCTTCCAATGTTTCATGTAAAGCACTTTGAATGGTCCTGTGGATGAAATGTGTTATAAATTTGCCTTTCCTTTACACATAGTTTTTACCCACACACACCAGCCTTTGTCTTTGGATCTTGGTCCTCTGTCCAAATAGACTAAGTCTGTGGTCACTAATCTAGGTGTCCACCTGGACAGCATGCTGCACCTTGACAGACATATTAGTGCCACAATAAAGGTCAGCTTTTTTCATTTGAGGTGTTTAGCAAAGGCTAAGCATTTTTTAACCCAACGAAACCTGGAGATAGTGATCCATGCTTTTATCACCAGCAGGCTCGATTATTGTAATGCACTTTTATTTGGGCTACCTCTTAAACATCTCTCACGCCTCCAGTTGGTCCAAAATGCTGCAGCACGGCTCCTGACAAACACCAGGAAGACAGAGCATATCTCCCCTGTCCTGGCCTCTCTTCATTGGTTGCCTGTAACCTATAGGG
>JAVQJG010095011.1:0-10658 GCA_036024015.1 Craterocephalus amniculus | reverse complement strand
ATTTACTTAATTAATTAATTGCTGACTTTAATAGTTTAACTTAGAAAAAAATAATGCGTTTCAATTCAGCTTTATTTGCACAGTGCCAATTCATGACAGTATCATCTCAGAGCACTTCGCAGTCAGATGTAGACACAGTTCTGAAGAAGTACCCTGAGTCAGAAACCTGTCCACCCAGCATATTACAACAGAATGAATTGTCTGCCATGAGCAGATTTAGCTAATTGTGCTTGACATGAAGGACACTGGCCAAATGATAAATGATAAGTTTTTAATGATCATAGTACAGAACTGAGTAAAAGCATCATTCTAAGTAAACTTTAGTACATTTTAAAAAATTATTAGCTATTTACTTTTCTAAGTTTTGTTTTACGTTTAGTTGTTACATTAGATGACTACTTTAGTTCATAATAACCTAGAATCTAAGTTCTTTTCTGAAAAAAAAGTCTTATTCACATGTGCCACCCTTTTCTGAGGATGTGCCCCTGCCTTGCCCCCCTGTGAAAAAATTTCTAGACACGCCACTGTCTGCCGATCACAAGAATTCATCTGTATTTGAAGTCTGCATGTGTATGCAGCATGTGTGTGAGGAGGGAAGTTCCTTGCGATGCTCCTGTGCTGCAGACACCTTTTCAGGCACACAGTTTTTCAGTCTAACAAATTGTTTCTAAGGTGATAAATCCAGGTGGTTGTTCAGATATCCGCTTTATATTTTTCAGACTGTTCAAATAACAGTGCAGACTGAATGGTGTTAAAGACACTTGAGAAATCAAAGAACATAATCCTACAGTGCTGCCTGATTTGTCCCGGGGAGAGTGGGCTTGCTGAAGCAGGTGATGGCATCGATTGGCCCAAATGGGTCCTGAAAGATTTTCATTTACCGAGGTGCGACAATAACGGTTTCTCAAGAACTTTCATGATGTTTGTTGTTGGGGCAACTGGTCTTTGGTCACAGAGAGCAGATGGATGATATGCAAGCAAGCAGAGACCTCTATTATGGTTTTTCTTGGCGGGCTTACAGAAACTATGGTACAGGTTTATTTGAAATGTAAACACAGGACAGTTTATGACATACAGATGCTCACAAACTAAATTCTAATTTAAAAACATCCTGCTTTTTCAAAATAGAAAGAAGCCATGTTGCTCATTTGCACTCAGGTGAGAATCACCATGTCTTTGTAGCATTTCTTCATTTGTGTGTGTAATACGGCAAATATTAGTGCTTTTTTTACTTCTCTATATAATTCAGTGTGTGACATTTATGCTAGTAACAGGATACTATAGGGCTCACTAACAGCCAACAAACATATGTATTGGTCAAACATACGGCATTACCTTGGGGACTGGTATCAGCAAAAAATAAGTCGGAGAACCTTTCTGGTTGAGGGGTGATCTGAAAGTCTGTCTTTTAGGAAATATCAACATGGGTGGTAAAGGACATGCTGATATATGCTTTGGTTCAGATAAGAAAAACAAACTACCCATACAAGGCTGCACACAACCTTAGTCTAGTGAATTATGTGTGTTATATGTGTTTTCCTTTAAAATAAAAATGACAAATGGTCTCTTCTAATCATGTAGTTACACAGAAACCGTGCTTCACGTTTGTTCTCTTCATATTAAACTAAGCAAACCAACTTTTGGCAGCAGGTCCAAACAGTGACAGAGAATCCTTGCTGACAAGAAATCATAATGGTTGGTTTTTTAATTGTTTTAAGAATTCTTTCCAGCGCAAACATACAGTACCATTGGTGAACTATCACATCTGGGCAGGTGAGAAAGAGAGGTTGCTTAAGCAAAACACCATTAGATTTTCAGTTTTCCTTCTTTAGTAATTTTTGCAAAGTTCTCAATGTTCGTCGTTAGCAGCTCCTTTACAAGGAGCTGTTAGACTGTGGATAGACGTAAGGGCATTTGTTCAGCCACACTGCCACAAGCTCACAGTATGAATCATTTTCTATTGAAGATGAATTGACAAAACTAAGAAGAAGTTGCACACTTCAACATGGATGGTAGTCTGATTTGGGGTTTGTCTTCACTGACAAGCTGTTCATGGTCACGTAGGTTGTAACATAGGTTTGCACCTGCCCACAAGGAGATGGGGATCATTTTGCCATTAGAGCTAGTGTGAAACTCTGCTTAAGAGCATCTGTGCTTTGCTCTGTCTTCTTCACAGGTTTTCAGGGCGGTTGTTCAGGCGAATGCCATCAAACAAACATAATTTGCATCACAAGCTGATGAAACAGTAAGTAGTGATGATGCCAGCTCACGTAAACCGGTACAACTTGAACAAGCTTCAAAGATGTTGCAGCACATTTTTCATTCCCACATTACTGAACATTTGGTGCTGTGATGTTTTCTTTCTACAGCTCGTCTCCACGCGAGGTTTCGTGAACCTTGATTTACAGTATTTATGTATCACAGTTCTGATAACACAAACAGGGAATCCAGAAAAACTACTTCACTGGCAATTTAGTAACTATGTGCTCCTTTTTTACCCAAAAGCAGCAGTGCTCTCATCAGGTAGTGGCATTAGCTTGATATTGGACATGAAGTTAGATCTGAGAAGTGGGCTCACTCTTACTAAGGCATGTAGATCTGAGGGTGTTTAGGAAGGAAATGTTCAGTTGATGACCTCATACTGTATGCTCTACCTGTAAGGTCATGATTTTTTTAAGTGTGTGATTTTTTTTTTAAGACACACTTTTTTATGTGTTTATTTATTTATTTTTTGTCTGTCCTGTAATTGGCAGATCATGTGTTTTTAAAATAAGAAATGTTTTAACAAATAAACAGTTTATAAAAAATGTGAGGGGCAAACTACTATAAGGTTTATAAGTGTTTACAGCAAACCATTCAAGTGGAGACCAGCGGATAAACAGCAAAAGAGAAAAAAAAAACAGTTTCTTCGAAGTGGCCAAATCGAGAAAACTTCCTTCCTTAAAAGTCCCACCCAGTGAGATTGTCCTCCTGTGTCCTCTAAAGGCTCTAACGGTTTTCCTGGATCCGGATGCTGCCTTATTCAGCTCCGGGCTCTCTCTGATAAGGTGGCTTAACCAGCTGCACCCGTCACAGTGCAGGCCTTTGGGAAATCTTCGGACTGGCCACCATTTGATGCTTCTGGATTGGTACGTACTGGCCCTCTACCACATGACCTCTGATAAGGTCACACTATGAACAATAGACTGTAGGGAAGCACTGCTACTAAGTAATGAGCCTTTTCACCTCATCTGCTCTTGATTGGCTTGATTGTGGAGTCTCATGCAGAAAAGCAAGCTGTCACTTCTATGGAAATGTAAAGCGGTACCCGTCGGTGTTAAAGAATCGCTCAGAGGGGTTAAAGACTGCTGGTGTTAACGACACCGCAGCAGGCCTGCACTGCTGCACGCCGTTGCCACTGATGAGGCTTTTTTTTCTCAGCCAGCGATGACGTCCTCGGGGTTCTGTGAGCATGTGGTCGGCCATCAACTCCTAAAATCACGCTGGTCGTGTAATGAGGAAATCCATGATGGCAAGTTGTGCTCTGGGCTGCTTTTGGTTGTGCTGGCTCCACCAGAGGACTTTTGCACAGAGACAGTCAGGGTTGGTGAGGGGTGTGTCAGCTGGCGAGCAGGATTTCCTCATTATCTGGATGTGAGAGCTACAAGGGTGGACTAACACAGAGGGGGTAGTCGCATGAATCATGCTGTCACACAGGTCCACTCCTGAAAAAAGAGTTCAAGCCATCACATGCTTATACACTGCATAATACTATAAGCAGTTGCTGAGGTATTCAGGCCCATTCGGCAGGACTAACAGTCTATTTTTCTCCTTTGCTGGTAGATTTCTTTTGATATTGTTCAGGGGCGTGCGCTGTAATGTAGTTCTACGACTCATCAGCGCTCTGCTGCACCTGCATTAGCTCTCTGTGTGGGAGGAATCCTGCTATTTCTCCTCAGTGAACCATTGGTGGTGCACAGTGGCTGCTGTGAGCCTCATCATGCCACTGCTCACATATTACTGTCTCCTTATTTGTGCACAGGGGATAAATCCAATGATTTGCATGGATATAGCTCTGGGAAAACACTGTGATGAAATCCCTCCCACCCAAAATGGAAATCAGGCTACGAGAGAGAAGTATGCATGTCTCCTGGCACTGCAGGTGCAGAAGGTTACGGTGCAGTATTTAAGAACAGTCGTACCGCTTGTTCAGCCAGAAGATGAGGTCAAAATATACTATATTCTATCTTAAGTATGCACACAAGTCTCAGTTATGCAGTTAATTCTGCGGAGAATGAAAAGAGATTTTTTATTAAAGATCTAAATCATTTTGATTTCATTAAAGATGAGTAGCAGAGCTTCTGAGTTTCTGTCGACGCAAACTAAAGTGATTCAGTTAGCATTCTGAGGTAGAATGTTTATTGGTTGTGCGCTACTCCTGCCGCATTAGGAAGGTGAAATGGAAAATTTAGATGACGCTGTGCACTGGAATTCAGCAGATGAACAGATAATACATTTCTCTCAGGCTCCCTGCCTCTATTAATTTTCTTTTATTGATTGACACCGGACAGCGTGTCGTTTACGGTTCATGCAAGCAGGCGTCGATAACGAAGGAATTTCTTACCATTCTGCCTCAGAAAATAAATAACAGCTCAGTGGAAGCTGACAAATGGTGGCAAGTGTGTGTTTTATTCTACCTCTGTCTTTGTGGAAACCTGTGAGAGACAGAAAATATTTCTGCTCACTATTTATAGACTAAGTTGGAGGACTTGTTTAGTTTAGATTTAGCGAGTGACACGGAGGGGGTCTTTCCACGAGGACAGTATTACAAATGTGTCTGTGGGACTGCATGTCAAAGTCTGTGAGGATCAATCAGCTTTATAGAAAGGAAACATTTTGGCAGGTCTTCGTTTTGTCATCAGGCTACTTGAGGTTTTGGGGTTAAGATTAAAAATAGTTTAAGTCAAACCAGAAATAAGTGATTTTAATTTAACATGTCAGGAAATCTAGTGGTAAAAATGCAGTCCAGGCTATATTGCTTATTTAAAGCTGGGTTTTCAGCCACAAAGTGGAAGTCCAACATTAAGTCATTGCTGTGTTTGGAGTTAATCAACTTCTAATAAATATCTGTCTCTTTAATAAAAAATGAATAAAGCATAAACAACAAGCAAAAATGTTGAGATGTATAAAATAATATTTAAAATAGATGAAAAAAATGGAAGAAGTGTTTACTATTTTCATATTCACAATATTTACAATAATTTATATTATGCATTGTGTTTAATTGTGTCTACAGGGAGCAGTGCTTGTTCATTTAGTCTCACTGCTGCAGGAAGGAAGGATCTGCTCCTTCTCACATTTGAGGAGTCTGTCACTCAAGGGGCTCTGCAGTGCAGTGCAAAGTGTTCTGGAGGGGGCGGGAGCTGTTCTCCAACATCTTCCTCCTTTCTCCCAAACATTCACTGGGTCCACGGGGCATCCTAGAACAGACCTCAGTCTCCTCGGTAAGTAAAGTCTGCTCTGACCTTTTTTGTAAAGTGCAGCAGTGTTCAGGGATCAGTCCAGTTTAATTCAGGTGAACACCAAGGTAAGATGTCCCCATCTAAATGTCTATTCCCTGGATGTTCACTGATATAGAGGAGGAGTTAGAAATCCACCACCAGTTCTTTGGTGTTTCACTGAACAACAGCGTCCTCATTTGCACTGAGGTACACACAATGTGAATTCTCTCCTCACAACGCAACATGATGCCGTCAACTTTGTGCTGGTTTTGTCTGGGTTTCTGACATTTTAACTTTCTGGAGCCTTTGAAGATAGTAAGAATTCCTCATGAAAGCCTTGTCTGTTTCTGTCAAACACCAGGTTGAAAGAACAGCACTCTTTTATTTTCAGGGAATTTGGTGACTCTTTGTTTGAGTGTTTTGACTTTTAGAGATAATTATATTTGTAACAATTGTCTCAATCCTCAACAGAGCTGCCAAACCACAGAGGTACCTCAGCCAAGTGACCTATCAAACCCGACTGCAGCTGTTTGCCTCCCATTATCTGCAATTTACACCACTGCTCCACCAATTTCATGTGTCAAAATCATTTCCCTGGAGTAATTTACTGCCTGTAAAAAAGTTTATCACAATTGCCTTTGTAAAAGTGCTCTGTCAACTCTTGGAAGATGTCTCAAGATCAAACAGATAAATCAGGATTGGCTTGAAGATGATTTTGTACTTAAATGGCCATTAATAAGATGGTCATATGGTTCATGAAAAATGTAAAAAAACAAGTGCATATGCTGGTTGTGGGATTTAGTTTTATTTCAGCTTGACACAGTCAAAATGAAAAACAGGGTATCGCTTCTTCATCTAGTCTCACTGAGTCTTTCTGGGAGCCTCAGAAAAAGATGTTAAAACCTGCTGGAGGACAGTGATGCAGTTTGTTGCAGAGTTGCATTTTTCATAACTTTTTGATAACTTTTAACAACCTAATGACAAACTGAAGTTTGAAATTTTTATGCAATCTGCTGCATCTGAAAATCACAAATACAAGCTGCCAATCTGGTCAGACACGCACTTCTTTTAATTATGCTGGCTCGATTGAGTCTTAAGCATTTCTTAGTTTGTATGTATAGAAAGAGAAGGTTGAAATCGCAACAATCTGTATTTCGAACCCAAGGTTTTGTCTCTGAAGCATCACTTCTACTTCGCATTTTGAAGCATCCTCCATGTGTTTATCCAACATAATGTGACAAAATGAGATTGACAAAAGCTCATCACAGTGCTTTTTTAACATGTGACCACATTCGAGGTAGGCAGTGAATGTGCATTGGAACAACCAGAGCAGCTCACAAAAACAAAACCATGTGACAGATGAGACAAATGGAGCCGATGAGCTGCTACCGGATGATAGCAACTAATTAGAGAGTGTTCTCTTCCGCTCAAGGGGCTGTCTTATTATTAAGAGAGCCTGATGAATATGTATATGGTTGGAGCATAGGGACGGCCGGATCTGGGTCAGGCTGCTGCTGGATGACGAGTTGCTTAGGAGGTGAAGCGAGAAGACGCAAAATAATGGTGCACCATTCAGAGAAGTCCTCAAGAGGCACTCAGATGTGAGGGACCTAAACTTTCCCAGATTACGTCCATAACAAGTTTGGCATTCACAGGGAGGTGGCTCATCCAGTTGAGGAGTCCTAAATGACGTCTCGGGGGATGGTTTCTGTCTGTTACAGCTTGGCATTTAAATACGGCAACTGGGTTCCTTGATTGGACTCTGCAAACAGAATGTGAAGCGGACATTTCAGCATGATTGTAATGTCATGTCAGAGCCCAGCGATGTTCGTAGTGTTGGATGAATATCCCTCAGATTCCTACTGAGAAAGAAAAATTTGTGGATTTGAAAAATTTCAGTCAGATTTCTGTGTATTTCTTCAGCATTCTCTGAGGTAAATTTGATGTGTTTTGAACAGTCAGAAATAGTTTTTTCAGCCCAACATATCTTTTCTATAAATGATCATTAATATGGCATCTCAGAAAAGCCGATGAGAGAAATAGATCAGCAAATTTTAAAAAAGCAGAGAAATTTAACTGCTGATGAACAAGAGAAAAGGGGAATAATGTAGTTATTACGTGAAAAATAAAACTTTTCTATGCTGCAAGACACCTGATTAAAATGAAATAGTTTTCCGTGATCCGTTCAACTCTGCAGAAATGCTGCTGGGATCTCTGGACAGAAACACACTAACAATGTCAAAGATAACAAAGACCGTCCAGACTGGCAAGTGAAAGGTGTTCCAGGCAGTTTTTGACATGGTGCGAGGGGTGCAGAAACCATAGCATGATTGTTGGAAGTTGATTGGAATTTTCGAGAAACATTTGCTGCCATCAAGTTGCATGGTTTTCACGGTTACTTCAGCAGTCCAATATCGGCTCTTGTTCTCACAACCAACATTTTCATACATACTGTATGTGTGCATAACTGGCTTTTCAAGTACCAAGTTATTAATTTGTCATATGCACATCCAAGATGGCAGAGAAATGCAGTCATACATGTATCCGGGGCTGCGAACATCCATTTTCCACTGAAAATACACAAACTAAAAAGATATAATGACTAATGTAAGCATAAATACATAGAATATATGGTTTGTGCCGTTAAAGTGACAACAACTAAATGACAAATGGCCTGCGTTTAGTCCAGACTTGGTTTTAGTTTTGGAAAGCACATGGGGCATAAGATCATACTCAAAAAAAGCAGCAACGATTTACATACTCATTTCCCAAATGACTGAAAAGTGCCATTGAAAGTAATTATTCCTGATGCTGCACATTCATAAAACTGTCTCTATTCCTTTTTCATAACACTGGTATAAAATGTGAAATTGACTTATGATTTCTAAATAAAAGTAATTTGGTTTGTGAGACAGTGGAAAAAATTTCTTTGGACTGGTTTCTTTTAAACGGTTAAAGTAATGAGAGAAAATACCTGTTCTGCCATGCAGCTGGGTCTTCCTCTCCTCCTGTCACTGATGTCTAACCAACAGATCTGTCAGAGGATATGAGAAATCCCCCTTCCATTATTTTCTTTCATTAAAATGAGCGTGCATTTCTTTCTATCACTAGCAATCACACATGGGAATATTGAAACATTATAAGATTCCTGTATGCGTGACAGCCCTCAATAAATTCAATGATTTGTTTCTGATCTTTTTTCATTTTGACAGAAAATGGCTTGAATGAATTAGCTCATCTTCAATGTGCGACATTTTAACGCAAAGCCACAGAAAACCGAATCTGTGGGTAGCTGGAACTCCACTTGTCACTGAAATTCTCAACATGTCACACGGGGAAATCTCAGATTTGCTCAAAGGAAGGATTTTGTCTCTGAGTCCTGTAGCTGCTTCCAGCTACACCACACAGAGCAGGTCACAGCTGAAATACGTCTACTGAGCTATATAATAAGGAATGTCTCAGCTTTATGGGACTGTGAATCTCTGTCCCAACATAATGAACTCCCTGACAGGGAAGTAAAACAAAACTGTTTCCTGTCACTGCAAGTGAAAAAAAGTGTTAGGGTTGCAGTGATGGTTGGGGAGCGGCTGCTAACATCCCATTTATTGGTGTTCAATCAATGCAGCAGCAGAGTCTTTGCTGATGCACATGCATGCACACACACACACACACATAGAGAAGGCATGTCTTATGATCCTATCTGAACTGGCCACATCTTGTCTTTTCTCTGACACACAGAAGATGAATGAACCAGAATCTGACACTCTCCCACCCTGTAGGGTTGGTGACACCACCTCACATCAGTGCTGCTCAGTTGGACAATGCAGTGGAGCAGCAACAATCTAAAAACAATTTCTTTATTTGAGATCAGTATTACATTTGTTCTTTTATGTGCTGTATGGCTGGAATTCCACAGATGAGCATCCGTATAACACAAGTTTATAGCGCCTACAGTTTCCTTCTCTCCAGAGAGGCCTCGCCGTTGGCAAAATGATGGGATTTTCTAAAATGATGAATGACCAATGTGTCAGAGTGATGTTGATTCCTGTGATGGAATTACGAAAGAAAGGCTTTTCTTCTTGTTGAGAACAGTAACTGGCCTCATATTGGAAAGTATAATGTATGGGAGAGATATCCATCTTTTGTCAAATACATGTTGATGTCTTTCTTTGCATATTAAATGTTTCTTTCTCTACAGTCTGGAAACATCAGCTGAGAAGATCATTTGCTGAGCTTCTGAAAGAGAAATCCTGTCCAACTTTTGTCTGACATAGGATCCCAGCTGCTCAGCAACCCCAGATTTTCTGTGTCACCTTTTGATTTAGATTTTTTATTTGATTTATTTGAACTTATCATTTTTAAAACAAAATGAACATTAAATGAACATTTAACAAAAAACTATTTCAAAGCTCGAATAAGGTTTTGGATGAAGTTAAAAACTTATTTAGTCCAAAACACTTTGTGAATAATAACTTAAATATAAACTTTGTCACTGCTTTCGTCTCAATATTTCAGACAGTACACAGTGAAACACTCTTCCTTGTTATTAATACACTTCAATAACGTCATATTTTTTTATTCAGCTTTCATAATTTTTTTTAGTTCCCAATTGTTGGACATGTTTTTTGTCGTCACTGCAGCTATTCCATAACTGAACTCCTCTTGTAGAAATACAATTAAGTTTATTATTTGTTCTCACTGCAGGTTTTTAAACATATAAATTCCTTTCAATCTGAATTTGTTCTCCCTTTACTGAAAAAGCTTTTGGATTCTATTTGGTAATTGACCATTTTGAACTTTATGCATAAATGCCCAAGTCTTCATATTTTAATGTTAGTTTAACAAACAGAGAGTTGGTTGGTTCTATATGTGAGAATTTAGTAATTGTTCTTATGTTTTTTTTTCTAAAGAAGAAAGACTGAGTTTGTTGTTTTTTTGTAAGTGTTCCCCCACACCTCAACACAATAAGTCATGTATAACAGAATGATTTCATGATGTGCCAAATGTTTATAGTTGATGAAATTCCAGCACCTGGGTTTTTATACTATGAATACACATAGCTGGAATAGATGAAGCCTGTAGTTTCCCTAAGATGTAAAACAATATCACCTAGAAGAGAGCATGTTGCTTAAAAACCTGTGTACCTTTAGGATCAATAGTGCCTTTCCAGATGTGCAA